>OY744497.1:3127852-3328495 GCA_963556185.1 Pseudopediastrum boryanum
GAGTCGCCTCCGCAGCCGAAGTTGTCGTCTCTATGGGGCGTGTAACCAGATCAGCACAATGCACAATCCAAGTCTTGCTTTCTTTGCTATCTTATGATTCCCACCCTGCTTGGCCTCTTGTCAGCCATGCACTACTTGTAAGCAAAGCAGGAGCTAAGCCCCAAACGGTTTGCTAACCCCCTGCAGTCATTCCCATGTAAAAATTCACCATCAAAAGAAGAATGGGTATAGCGTTGCTTTAGCTGCTACTCAAGCAAAATCAACACACTGTGCGCTCACCTTTTTGGTATACACTCGGCACAGTGCCATCATATCCCAGATGCGCTCCAGCACCCCATCTAAGTTGAGGTGTAAGGAGCAGCTGCACGGTATGCTGTTAGCTGCACGGGCAAGCTCATCTACCTCCTCCATACTGCACATGTCAACCTGCAGACAAACGTACAGCATGTTTTTCCAGGGTGGTTTATGCTCAGGGTTTAGGGTTTAGAATTGGAATTCAGGGTTCAGGCTTAGAGGCTTGAGACTTATGCTAAGAGGTCCCCTAAATCCTCCATACTGCATGTGTTAACCTGCAGACAAACGTACAGCATGAATTCAAAGGGTGTCGGCTTCAGGCTTATGTCACCGCCAGGACCCGCTGCAATCTGGCCCATTCCTCTCCCAATAGCGCAACGTGCACACAAAGAAACGCCAGGTGCCCCTGCAGCTGATTATGAGATTATTGCTACTGGTTGCATCATGCCACGTCTTGTGCTAATATTGCTGCTGAAATGGGGTTCTTACGGCTCACTTCAAAGGTGTAGCTGCTAGTTATTACTGACACGTACCTTATTATACACGTATAGGCAGCGCACGTACCGCCTGTTCCCCTCAATCACGTCAATGAGGTCATCTACTGTAGAATCCTCCTTGAATAGCAGCTGCGGGCAGCAAGAGCAATGTAAGAGTCAAGCTTAAACAACGTGCTACCTAGAGTATACGCTAATGCCCCCTTGGACCTGCCTAACAGCTTCCACAACGGAAGTAGCCTACGCTTTGCGGTGTAGGGTTTCGGCCTTCCACAACGCAACTAGCCGAAGGTTTATCACTGGGGTCTAGGGCTTGCACAACGCAACTAGCCTAAAATTTAGGGTTCATGGCTTCTATAACACTAATAGCCTGAGGTCTAAGGTTTAGGGCTTCCACAAAGCAAATAGCCTAAGCTTTAGGGTTTATGGCTTGTACAAAGCAATAGGCTGATGGCAACATCCAGACCCCTTGTATGCTGCACACTGCAAGGGGCGGTTGCAACAGACCAGAGGCCATTTGTGCTCATGAGAACAGCTCACATGGTATCGGTTATACCAGATTATGATGGGCCTGCTGCCAGCTGGTGCATTGTTTTTTTTCTGGTGCCTTATCTGGCACTTGTCTAGGCATATGTTGTCATCACTTCTGATTGCATGCTGAAGACAACTCGTATCCTGTTCCAGCTTGCTGTTTTAGTGGCGGCTTGAGGTGCAAGGCCTGTGGCACTTCTTTATCATGAGTGTAATAACGTGGCACGTGACAGTCAGAGCCCAATTCAAAACTGCCCCAATTTTGGTCTTAGTTATCATTAGTAACTCTCTCTTTGACCCCATGGTGCCAAAACCACACAGCAGGTCCGAGACTAACTGCACAAGGCTGGCTGGCGGCCCCTCACATAGAGCTTGGTTGCAGGTAATCAAAGCAGAGGAGAGTGCGGATGAGAAAAAGCAGGGTCTGTCATGCAGTGCTAGAACATAAAAAAGCAGGGTGCAGCTAACAAAGCAAGTTGCAACCACCAGCTGCTCACCTCACAGTTGTGTATCTTATACTCATACAAAAGGCCCTCAGTACCCCCTCCCCCCTTGCATTTAGGCCCCCCCCCCCCCCGCCCCCTACAGGTTTTGTGGGGTTCCCCAAATCCCCTCAGGGTCCAATCAGACCCTGTGCAAAAACCACAGAGCAGGTCTGAGACTAAACTAGAGAACCATGTGCAAAAACCACAGAGCAGGTCTGAGACTAACTGCACAAGGCTGGCTGGCGGCTCCTCACCTCACAGTTGTGTATCTTATACTCTTGCAGCACTCTTTGGATCAGTTTATCATCCAGCTTGGTCAGCTGCAGTGTGCTGTTCACGCTCACACCACCTGACTTACGCTGCTTGAAGTAGATGTTTGGCGGGGATCTGCAGCAGACAGTGCACAGTTTAGGATGCCAGCAGGCGGTCACCTGGCTTAGGGTGTAGGATTTAGTTTTGGCATGCCAGCAGGCCCTTAGCTTAGGGTTGAAGGCTTAGTTTTAGCATGCCAGCAGGCCCTTAGCTCAGGGTTTAGGGTTTAAATTTGGCATGCCAGCAGGCCCTTAGCTCAGGGTTTAGGGTTTAGTTTTGGCATGCCAGCAGGCCCTTAGCTGACTTAGGGTTTAGGGTTTGATTTTAGAATGCCAGCAGGCCCTTAGCTTAGGGTTTAGGATTTAGTTTTGGCATGCCAGCGGGCCGTTAGCTTAGGGTTTAGGGTTTAGCTTTGGCATGCCAGCAGGCCCTTAGCCAAGTTAAAGGGTTACCACATCTGCTGTCATGAGATGTGGGGGGGGGGGGGTACAACACACAGCTTCAGCATATGCTTGCAAGAAGTACCCTGCGAAGTGGGGATGGAAAGCAATGGATATGTGCGTAAAGCATTCAGTAGGCTGGCGCTGATTCCACCAACCAAGGCAACTCAGGCATGCACTCTAAACCCCTAAACCCTAAACTAGGCATGTACCCTGCAATATCGAGGTGCCAGCAGTGCACATGAGCATGTATCATCTTGTGACTGTTGAGGTGATGATAAAACAACAGACATTGCACCAGAGGGTACTAACGTGCCAGCATATACCTTAAACACCATAAACCCATATATTAAGCTAAAGCCTATATCATAGGAGATTTTTCTGCTCCTACTACTGGATCTGACCTGCTGCTTTGTGCTGCTTTCCTAAACCCTAAACCTGTCCCCTGTCCCCACCTGTTAAGCCGCATGCCCACTGACTCCAATTCCCGTGTCAGAATCTCTTTATGGTACCATGGTTTTGTTGCGTCCAGCACCATCAGCAGCAAATCAGCACTTTTGCAGACTGCAATCACCTGCACAGTGATTATGGGGGTGATTACTTAAGTAAAAAAGTGCTACAGCGAGTGCCCACAAAGAAACGACATAAGGAATGGAAGCACAAGAATGCAACGACAGACATGTCGTATGGTGCTTGAACTTCAGCATGACGAAAACACTAAGGCAGCGGGTGTCCAATCAATCAACAAGTCAATCATTAAAAAGCAAGACCAGCTATCCCAATGACCAAACAAACTAAGGGTACAAACACAACACTCCTGATCATAGCCAGGAAGCAACCCAACGGATGGTGGACTTGCCCACACACAAGCTGAGGCTAGATGCAACGGCGTGATCCCACTGTTCAATCCACTACCATATAGGGCTTGGTATACTTAGCCGTGAGAGCCCTCCCTTCTACCATACCCGAAATGCACTCTCCCATCCTTCCCACACACTGCCCACACCTGCACACTGTAAAATGTACTTAATAACCATACACCCTCGGACAAGTGTGAAGTTAAACTTCAATCTTAGCCCCCCTCACGCCTGAGTGTCCTCCCAAGGAGCCCTCAACCGTACCACTACCGAGCTGCCTAATCCCTACTGCTACTGACCTGCCTAAACCCTACCGCCACTGACCTGCCTAAACCCCACCACTACTGACCTGCCGAAACCCCACCACTACTGACCTGCCTAAACCCTACCACTACTGACCTGCCTAAACCCTACCACTACTGACCTGCCTAAACCCTACCACTACTGACCTGTCGCCCTCTGCTCTTGCCCTGCGCTGCTCCCTCAACATATCTTAGCCCCCATACGCCCTATTGTCCTTCAAGAACGCCTTAAACCCTCCCCTAAACCCTAAACCCACCTGTCGCCCTCTGCCCTTGCCCTGTGCTGCTCCCTCAATGATTCCCGGGAGATCCAGCAGCTGAATCTTTGCATCATTGTAGTGAATTACACCAGGGATGCAGGTCAGCGTGGTGAACTCATAGGCAGCTGCTTCAGACTCCGTGCCAGTCAGCAGAGTCAGCAAGGAGGATTTACCCACAGAGGGAAAACCTGCACAGGACATGGGCGTGAAACCACTTTGAGTGCATTTTCATACGGAGCAATAGCGCTCTGCTACAATTTGCTTCCTTGGCAATTCTGGCTTCTGCTGTTCCTGAACCATGTACAGGTGGCATACTTTGAGAAGGCTGAGTACGTCCCACACTGTAGCTATCTGCATTGCTATCTGCACTGCTCTTGTGGTCTTGCCGAAACTGCTGTTGCTGTGCAGTGCTAAAACTGGGAATAAAGGGTGGTTGGCAATGGTCCCATTGCTGCTGCTGCTCCCACTACTCCTGCTCTGCCTTGAAGTGCTACCCATGCAACTACTGCTTCTCCAATGCATGGCTCTGCTGCTACAGTGGCTGCCCCTGGGCAAGACGTAACCTGCGGAAAGCTGCTGCTATCACAACTGACTGCCTGCTTGCCATGCTGCACTCATGGCTGCTGCTGCTGCTGCTGCTGCTCCTAACATTGGTGCACTGGCCAATTGCCACAGCTGCTCCACCCAGCTGCTGTTAGCATAACACTCCTGCTGTGGCTACTGCTAAAAGCTGCAGCAGCTGGAGCACCATTCGCTCATGCACTTGAGGCTGCCACGATTCTCTTGCCTTTTATTCTTTCCATTCTCCTTCCCCTGCTGCTGCCTCTGCATTGCCACTATTATGATGTTGTTAGTCCTCCCCAAGGGGGCCGGTCCCAGGCCACAAGCAAAATGAACCTTTCTGATGCCCCCTTGCTGCTGTGGCTGGTGCTGCTGCTGCCTCTGGTGCTGCTGCTGCCCCTCATGCACATATTGTTGCTGCTGCTGTGGCAGCGGCTGATGCACCATTCCACTCCTGCAGCTGCGCCTGCAAACTCCAGCACTACCACAGGCAGTCACTTTCCTGCTGCCGCTGTCCTGCCCTGCTCCTCATTACCTCGCTTATCTCCAACAGAGAGGCCACCTACACCACTTTTCTGCTGCAACTGTGGCCATGCAAGCTGCTGTCTGCGGGAAACTCCTGCCACTGCTGCTGCTGCCCCCACTGGGCTGTTGCTCATACCTCTGCTGCTGTTAGTCTGCTGCTGCTGCTGTTAGTCTGCTGCTCATTGTGCTGCTGCTGGTACCGATGTTGGCACCCTACAGTTGCTCACCAATGAGGGCTACTCGCCCATCTCCGTACTTCTGAACATCAAAGCCATCCCCTGGACCACCCTGTGTAAAGGAGCAGCAGCACAATCCAGCCTTCAATATGATATGCTCTAGTACTTTAAATGGCAGCTGCTACAGACACCCCTTTAGTTGACGCCACTACAGCTAACCCAAGCTATTTGGAGGATCAATGGCTGGAGTGACACCCAAACACACTTTATATACATTATACACATATACATGTTCCCAGAACTAAGCAAGTGCACCCCACGCAGGTTCCCGTGCCATTGATTCCATGCAAGGATTATGCCAGGGACGGTTCATTGGGACCACAACGATAATCTTTCCTGCACAGCCATGTCCCACTACTGCAGCAGTTTGATGTGCAGGAGCTAAACAGCCCGGGACCTTTGATAACTGTACTGCTGACTAAGCTGAGTGGGCCAGCTCCACACCCTTACAAGCATTTGGCAGTTCTAAACACATCGACATTGGAGTCGCCCTTCTCTCACCTTCGAAGATGGTGCTTGCAGCTCAGTCCGCAATTTAGCAAGCCTGGCGACAAGAAAGCAAAGGGTTAGCTCCACACTTGCTACTAATGAATGTATTTTGAGCACCATTTGCTGCAGTCATTGCTCATTCTCATGAGATGTCCCATAAGCATATTGCTTTGCTAAATGCCCTTGGTTGCTGGAGCAGCTCAGTAGGCATGGGAAAAAGCAGTGCCTACTGCTGCTCATGCTACTGACAAAGCCGATCATAGGGACGCGAAATTTACCTGGCCTTCAGCTGACCCAGATGGTATTCAGTAGCCTGCAGGCAACAGAGGGGGGAGGTTACCTCTGCTGCATTCCAATACACTTGCATGAACACGGCTGAAGGGCTCAGGTCCCACCTTGTTCCTCTGCGTCCTGGCCATCTCATCCTCGATATCCTTTATTCTGTGATTGGGAAATTGGAAGATAACATGAATCCTAGCACAAGGCTGTATGCTAGCATTTGTGCAGAAAACGCACTTCTCTAAGATCCCCATGGCGCCGGTTGTAAGTGCTACTTGCTATGGTATTTTATGGGTGACGCAGGCAAGCGTGTTGCAGAGATAACAATCTTCGGACCGAATGGTGTCAAACAAGAGCTAGCTGAATGCGCAACCTGCCCCAACCGCGTCACATGCAGAAGTACACAGGTACACGTTTCTATAGAGAAGCAGACACTTATCAACGCAGCATTGTCGGCCTTCCCATACCTCACAAGACTACCTCGAGAGCGTTTACAGATGCGACGACACTGGCAGCCAGGACTCCATGATGTCACCTCTCACTCGCTCCGATGACGGCCATATCTGAAGATGTTCTCGACAGATGATGCTTCTGAGTTGCAGAGAGCCTTGGACAGAGTATGTGGTGCACTCGCGCTTGTGGAGGCCACCAGCAGGACACAACTGCCTTTGTTGAGATCATCCCGCTGCTAAGCTGTGACAAACCTTCTCGCGTCCATCGATGCCTTGTGGGGACGCTTGGCCTGAACACTTCAGCACTAGCTTTGCATGCTACAGCGTTAATCGGGAGAAATGGGTGGGGGGATGGTATGGAGCTAGCCACGACTGGGCCATTGCATTCACTGGTGTCATACATGGACCCACAGCATTCAGGCTAGCTGCGTCGGGGGATGCTAAATGCCGCTACCTGATGGGCTGAAGGTAGGTGAAGCAGCACAAAAGCAAATGAGAATCCGTACAGCTGTACTTGTGCTTTGTTTTGTGCCTATGGGCAGCACACCGGCTGGAGAGCTGAAGCGATACGGTCCTGGCTCATGGGCTCTGCTCTTCACAGGAGAAGCGGCACAGATTGTACTGCTCCATCGCAGATGCTCTGGGCCAGCTGCACGTACTGGGTCCAGACGAGGCAACAATCATTCGAGAGGTGCAGGCGCAGCTGCATGGAGTCCTAGCAGCTGAAGCAGCGCTAAGTGGGGATGAGGGGTGCTCCGTAGGTATGTACATGCTACCTGCACATGCACCCACGCAGAGCACTTCGCCAGGATCCCCGAACTCTTTGGGCAACCCTATCATGTGGCCTGTGCTGGCACATCTGCCATCCCTGCTAATAAGAGATTTTACCATAAGCTGTGGTTTCCTGCCTGGACCTAACCCAGAAGGTTCCTGTCGCACCTGCAGAGGATACCAAATCTGTTTGCAAGCCTGGATCTCCAAGCAAGCATGAGAAGCTGACAGCTCCAGCCGCAGCTGTGAACACAAGAAAATGGTGAGCTTGCAGGCAGGTGGTGCCATTTCATCACAATGCCCCTTCCATGTGGGGGTTTATGGAGAATGCTAGAACCCAGCATGAATGCTAGAATGCTAGAACCCAGCAATGGGGAACGGCTATATCGGGTATCTAACCTGTAGTGCAAAGTATTGTCCGCCACAGCACTTACGCCTTTTTGCATTTATTAATGGGAGACGCGAACTACATTACAATGAGATGGCCCATCGCAGGGTGAAAGGTCTCAACAGCCCAGGACAGCTAGATGGCCGGACCTTCAGCAGCCCATCACAGCAATATCCTGCACCTGCAGCCAGGGCCTCTGTAGAGCACTGTACCCCAGGTGGCATGCAGCCGCAGCAAATGGCTATGGTTGAGCAACAGCAGCAGCAGCAAAGGCTGCCAGATGTACAGCTCAGACCTTTGATGCCCTGGGACCAGACCTGGAACACGCTCAGCCCCTTGCTGAACCAGCTACCGTATGCCAAGCGATCCAGTGGTGCCATTCAGGTTCCCCTTGATGCAAAGGTACGGGTTGTGGCAGATTTCAAAGCGGTGCATGCAGTTTATAGACGTCTGGTACCCACAGGCCTAGATCACCCAGCATACCCTGAGCATGAACTATGTGTTGTGGGGAAGGATGACTGTTGATGTGGTGATATGGTGTCTTCTGACGGATGGGGTTGTGTTGAGTACAGCTTGTTGTCCTGTATATTTGGGTAGATCAATACTCAAAAGTCACGTCCATGGGGTGGATGGTCAGCTTGGTCAGCTTTCTGCAGCTAGCACATCCTGTGGTGCAGTGCTGATGCCTCACATAGCAGGTATACCAGAAATGCAGCCCTTGTGTTCACACAAGGGACACTTTAGCCACCCTCTGATAGCTCAGCCCCCACCATTGTGCAATTCTTCTGCAGGCGGCAGAAGATATGCACTATGAAGCAGCTGTAGCACACAGAGACAACATGTCCCTGAGAGCGCAGCTGCTTGCAGTGGAACAGCAGCTCTTCAGGGCAAGGCAGCGCCATCAACAGGAGGTGAGGTCTGCCCCAGTGGAACTTGTCTGCATTTGCATAGTGCTGCTATCACTCTTCTGTGCGCTGATGTGCCGCTTTTGACAGGACATATTCTGGGAGTTCCTGCCTGGGATTTTTGAAAGGCACATACGGAACATATGCTTCCCATTACAGATGAGGGATGCCTCTCCTGACAATATGCTTGAAGAAAGCCTAGCAATCGTGAGCCCTTATACAAGATGGGAAGAAGATGGAGGAAGGCTACAGCGTACTGCTTCTCTTGGACCTTATTGGGTCACCACCATTGGGTCAAACTCACTAATGGACCCTGTTCCCATGCCCTGCTCTGCCTGTATGTAGATCAAGGAGTGGCAGCATGCTGCAGAGCATGCAACACGCACAGCTGAAATTGCCAAGGGCAGAGCAGAGACAGCCGAGGCAGCGCTAGAAGCTGCCAAGGAAGCAGGTGCGGGCTGAGCAATCCGTGTTACATGTTTCATGCAGCTACAGGGCATCCCTCTTGCAAATGTAGCCCAATATGGCTCATGCTCAATGACAGCCAGGAACTGCGCGAGCTAGCACATGCACTAATCACATCGTTCTAAATTTGCCCTTTCTGCCATAGAGCACATATAGCACTTATCTGTTGTTGGTGTTATCCCCCTAATGTTTTTTGATCTGCTTACCTCAGGTGGTGCCCAGGCAAATAAGGTGATTAAACTTGCCAAAGAGCTGCAAGAAACTCGAGACCAGTTGGACTTGAGGTAAGTATGAGTAATCATGACAGCAGAAAAACTCCTGGTTCATTAAGCCAGCTTCTCTCAGCATGCATTTGTATGTAGTTTTGGCTATCTTGTTCATGCAACCATCAGCCCGTGAGGGCCTCAATGTGGCGACTCTGCTGAGAGTTTTCCTCTCAGGGGGCCTTACACGGCAGCTGTGAGCTGCACTTCATTCGTTGCCAACATGGCGCACATCAGTCCCTGGTTTACACAACAACCCTGGCGGCAAAAATCAGAAAGAATTGTATTGTAGGGAATGTTGCCCGCTGGGCAGCGCTCAATGGATGCAAAGAAATGCATGGTATGATTTGTTGCCGCTGAATGGCGCTAATTGGATGCAAAGTGATGTCTGGTATGAATTTCTGCATGCTGAGTGGCCCTCAAAAGGCCCATCAGACTTACGTGCCCTTTAGCAGGAACTTGAACATCTTTATCTGGGGTTGTTGCTCACACAGGAGACGCTTGGGTCAGCAGATGCAAAAGTTCATCCTGGCCCCGCTTCTGCAGTGGGCCTCACAGCAAGCAGCTTGTACAGAGCTGAGCCCTCTCCAGATGACTGGCAGTGAGAGGTTTGGCATGCACAGTTGGTCTCCGGGGCTCAATCTTGCTTCAGATGCAGACAGCATAGCCAACGCTGCTGCTACGCTTCAGAAGCTGCTAGATATGTTGCAGCACCTGCAGCAAGAGCAGCCGAAGCAGATCCAGCTTCTGCAAGACAAGTTGCAGAGAAATGTGGATGAGCGCGAGGAAGACTTGGCCGCCAAGGTCAGCAATGCTGTGTTGATGGTACTCGGTTTAGATGGCACCCCATAGCAGTATCCTGAAAAGTGTTGCATATGCAATTATGATCTCCTTTTTTGGCTTGTAGCCATGGTAACAGTTGTGTCGGACACCTTCAGACCCCCTGCTGTTAAGCCACTGTGATCTGCCAAGCCATTGTGACAGTTGTACGCAACGGGTTCAACATGTCGCCCCCAGTGGATATACTGCCACCAAGCATCAGACTCAGCTTCTTTGACACTGACATTTTTGATGAAACTGACATCCATTTCCACATATGCAAGCTTCTCATGTGCACCAATTCAGTGGTACCCATCGCATTCCAAGCAGCAAAATGGCCTCCTTAGTCTCCATGTGGCTGCATCCGACTTGTCAGGAAAGCAAACTTCAACAGCTGGAGCAACAACTCAACACAGCTCTTTCAAAGCTACTCATCAGCGAGCAGAGTCTGCGGGCCATGAAAGAAAAGAATCAGCAGCTGCAGCAGGAGCTTGCGGCTGTTCACCAGCAGCTGTCAGACCAGCAGTGTAGCAGCCAAGAAGCCTTGAGCAAAGCTGTAGCAGCACATGAGCAGGAGCTCCAACAGGCAGTAGCAGCAGCTACAGCTAAGGAGCAGCAGACAGCGGCTGCAGCTGTAGCCGTGGTCAACCAGGAAGCTGCAGCAGTTGGGATTAGACTCAAGGAGGAGGTGCAGGAGCTACAGAACAAGGTGCTGGAACTGAAGCAGCAGCTTGACGGGGCACTGAAGGAGGTGGAGGAGCTGGAGGGGAGGTTGTTGGAAGAAAGGGCTCAGGCACAGCAGCAGGTGCAGAAGCTGGAAGAGGAGCTGCAGCACAGGTACTTGGGCAGCACTACAAGCAACTGCTTGAATTGCAGAGGGATCATACGTGTGGATCTTTCCGCTACTTTGAATGCCGTGCCAAACAAGGATGCTAGTATAACTGCAAAGCAATTCACTGATACTTGGAAGCGCTAGAAATGTTGTACAGCCGGTTTTGTAGAAGCTACAGCAGTGCAGTATTACTTGCACTGGACTGAATACAGTTCAGCATCCAAGCAGTTCCTCGAGATGCAACCTACTGCTTGAGTGAAAGCAGGCCTGAACCTAGCTCTTTATGGTGGCAAATGCACTTCAAGGTAACCTTGCCCCCTTGCTGCTTGCTCAATGATACAGGCTCACATCACAGGAGAAGAAAGCGAAAAAACAGCAGCAGAATCTGAGAGCCACTCACGAGGCTGCAGCTACAGCATCCGCTGCCAACCAGCGTGAATTGGCAGCCGTGCGTGAAGCGCAGCAACTCTTAGAGCAGAAGCTAGTGGAAGCTGAGCAGCAGTGGCAGCAGCTCAAAGAGAGGCTGGAGAAGGAGCATGTCAATGCAATGGTTCAGGTAAATGGGCTAATTCATATTGTCTCTACACCTCCTGGTGGCAGGTAATGGCTGCCGTTGTATCAAAGATGGACCCATGCTGATGGTGCATGGCACTTTACGTGAGGGACAGAAGGCAACAAGCCCTAATTACGAACATGCAAAGTTTATCCCAAGATGTGTTGAACATGGAGATGGCATCATCAGCGTGTTGCCATTCTGGAGGCCAGCTGGATGCACCTTGAAGCAGGCATACTACATTTTCTAACATGTATCTTGTTGTTGCAGGTGCGAATACAAGCGCGGCGGGACCTTGATGCAGCCCGTCAGCAATGGACACAAGAGCGGGACAAGCTGGTTGCACAGCATACAGCAGCAATGCTGAAGGTGAGCTGTGTGGCTGCAAAGCGCCATGATAGAGATATTTATGTGTTTCTGAAGCAACCACCTACATATGTTCCTGATCCAACTACCTATATATGTCTCTGATCCATCTCTGATCCATCTCTGATCTCTGATCCATCTCTGATCCATCTCTGATCTCTGATCCATCTCTGATCCATCATTGATCTTTGTCTGACCCAACCAACTGCCATAACAAACGTGCAGCTTGCAAAGCATTCGGTCACTGCAGCATGAAGTTAATGTAGCATCCAAGAGAAGGCCCAAATTACAAAGACGTCATGCAGCAATGGTCAGAGTCATTGTGACATATGTGGTGTGGTTACTGGTGTAAGGAGTTCTGGCATGCTTTGCTGCGATGCACTTCGTCAGTCAATGATTGCATATGGTGCCAAGAGCTGCCACCTGTGGTGGTGGAAATGGCACAATAGTTTTGGTTATGCGAAAGAGATTAGAGGAGTTTGAAATGCGACATTGCCATAGGCCGAAGATGCAGCACAACGCCACAAGGAGGACTTGCTTGCCAAGGTCAAGGAGCTAGAGCAGGAGCTGAAGCAGCAAGAGGCAGAAACGAGGAAGCAGCAGCAGCATGGCCAGTCGCAGTGTCAGCAGCCACCACTGCTGCTGCCTGCTCCAAACCTGGATGATGAGGGAGCACATGTTCCATCTCCAGCAGCAGCGGCTCCTGCAGCAGCAGCAGCTAGTAGTGCACAACCCTGCCTTTCCAGTGCTGCCCCAACCATTTCTCAAGCAGGTTGGGTGCAGCAGCAGCTGCCGACTCCTTCCCTTGAGAAAGCAGCAGTCACCGAAGTTGCCACAGCAGCAGCAGCGGCAGTTGGGAAACCCTGGCCTACAGCAGTGTTACCTGTTTCTGCTGCCCCTTCTGCTGTGCTAGCTACCCCAAGGCAGCAGCACGTAAGGCCGGACGTGCTTGATGGGTATCCTGCAGTGGGGCAAGCAGTTATTGAAGCTGCAGAAGGCGGGGAAATCCGGCCATGCCCAGGTGAAGGGACTGATCGGCTAAGGCAGGGGCTGAAGTGCGAGGCATGGGCTCCTATGGCTGCCACATGGTGCCCTCAGGGGTTGTCGGCCCTGGCAACAGCAGCAGGTGGCAAAGCAGAGGCAGCAGCAGCAGGCCCATGTGCAGCTCGGCACGAGTTGTCAGCAGCGCCAACAGCACCTGGTGCAGAAGCAAGGAGCGTGCCGGTAATGGATGGAGTGGTAACAAGGGAGGCAACAGCCGCAGCAGCAGCTCGGCATTTAACGGGAGTGCCATGGCCAGATGGTCCAGGTGCAGCAGCAGCACTAGAAGCTGTATCAGCATGGGCAGCAGCTACTGAAGAGCCACAAGCTGGCAGTACATCATACTGGGGCAATTGGCGTCCGCTTCCTCAGCATAACCCTGGCATAGCACCACTTGATCATAGGCCCGGTGCAGCACCAGCAACGAGAGCAGCAGCAGCGGCAGCAGCAGCAGGAGGCAGAGGAGGGGAAACACACAACAGCGCTGCAATGTACAGCAGAGGGGGGAGGACACGATATGATAGCGCTCCCCTCGGAGCCGCTGCTCACCCCAGAGCAGCGGAGGCTGCAGTGGACGCAGTGCCAAAATCAGGGCCTCTGGCTGGTGGGGGATGCAAGGGTTCTGCGGGGGCTGCTGCAGCTGAGATGCTGGGTGCTGATGGTGGTGTTCATGTGTGGCATGAAAAGGACCTAGCATGGCAGCTTCGTAGTAGGGGGGAGCATTTGGGCCTGTCATCAGTAGTGGCTAGTGCTGCTTCTGTTGCACCAAGAGGGGATCTGGTGGGGCGACCCTTGCAGAGGGAGCAGGTGGGTTGCCCCTTAGACATCACATACGGGGGATCAGTGGCAGAAAGGCAGAAATCTGCTATTGCTGGAAGCAGCGGGTCTGCACATGGATCAGGGCCATCTGCTGATGCTGTTCCAGTACTTAGAACTCATGGAGGTTCCCAGCATAGTGAGGCACGGCTAGAAGCCTTTGCTGGTGCTGCTGCTCCTGGCCTGCATGGTGCCAGTAGCAATCCTGGTGGTGGTGGCGGGAGGATGGGGCAAGCTGGTTTGGACTGGGTTAAGAACAGGGCTGGAAGCATAGACAGGGGCGGCCCAGCAGCACTGGAGCAGCCACCGCCCATGGTGCCTGCAGCAGCACCAGCAGGGGGCTCTGCAGATCCTGGCAGCTTCCTACCTAGCAGTACACGCTTGCTCCGACACGATCAAGTGGAAACTTCCATGCGGGGTGCTGGGATGGTGACTTGCTTACAGCCTGAAGCACCACCACCAGCAGCAGCAGCACCAAGCACATACACTGGCAGGGGTGGTCTAGGATATTCTGAGCTGGCTGGTACGATAAGGGGCCATAGCACGAGCGCAGCGAACTATTCTTTGGTCGATCAAGTGAATCAGTCGAGGCGGCCGCGACTGGTGGGGCAGCAAAACAGCAGCAGTGGCAGGAGCAGCAGCCAGAGGATCAGCAGCAACTGGCAGCAGCGGTTGGAGCAGTGGGGCAAGGAGGGACCTACGGGACAAGCAGGGGAAGGTGGGGACGGTGGGCTCAGTGGTGTTGTACGCACTAGTTTTGCAGCACAGCTGAGCTCGAGCGTCTCAGGTGCAGCACAATCAGGGGGGCTGCAAAGATAGCAATGAGGGTCACACGTAGTTAACATGCTGGGTGTCTGAGTAAGGGGTTGGAGAGCTGAGATGTTTGATCCAGATATATCTAGCTCTAATCAAGCAGGGTGGGGAAGGAGGGCAACAGCTAGGGTGTTTGAAGCCGTATTGATCCGTTGCCCGCATGTAGTCATGTGTCCTGTTTTGGGAAGCAGATGCTGCAAGTTGACAAGTTCCTTGCAAGTCGTACTGCAGCACCTGCATTTGGTCTGCAGGGGGCATCAAGGGCTTACTGAATCGGTCTTGAAGGGGGCTAGAGGCTTTGGAGAACTGCTGCAGCAACCCTGCCTGGGATGATGCGGGGGTCTCACTGACTACTTCTCTAGGTGAGTACCCCTGCTGTGGAAGAAGATAAGCCCATTATCAGTTCCAAGTGGGATTTTGCAGATTTTGCAGCTTGCAACAGCATGAGGCCTGCAGCAAGTCATGTTGTTTCTGTGAAATGGAGCCCTAGTTTAGGGTTTAGGGTTCAGAGATAGGGTTAAGGGAACAGGCCCACATCAGGCTTGGAAGACTGCTAATGAGGAGTTATTGTTCATTGGGCTGAGCTGTAGCTGCGAGGCTTCTAGCAAGATTTAGAGTTGAGAGCAAAGTGGGCTGGAGAATGGTTGCAGGGTGCTGGCCCCACATGTAGGCATGTCAGCCACATTTAGGAGGGGCCATAGCTTGTGATCACTGATCATTTGGACTGTGCCATATAGAGGACGCACAACGCCTGCATAGCTAGCTCCAGCCTTACTGTACGCTGTCAAATCTTGCAGGACAGGAGAAGGGGTGTCTGTTGGGGCTCATGACTACTGTTGCTATAGTAACAGATCAGTATACCCTAGACCATGCTGTATCAAGGACTGGGCATTTACGGTGTAAGAGTTGACTAGTGTTGAGCACAAGTGCCATAGATCAAAAGGCGCTGTGGGGAAAATGGCTGCTGCAGACATGCTGGGTGTAACCTGATAGATATCTCCAGGTAGGGTCTATCGAGTCTGTTCCAGCTTGGCTTATGTGTGTACTGCGCTTAACGGTGACTGTAGTGCGGTTCCAAACGGAATCTTACTGGTCACCCTGTCATCATGTAAGAATCTAACCATGCCTTTCCCAGAATGGTGATGCTATGTGGCATTCTTCTACACGCGCCACTGTATAGCCGACGTCTTCCATCTCCATCCGCCAAACTCTCTGGACCGCATGCTCTGATCGATCAAAGTGGTTGCCTTTCGGGTTTGTTGGTTTGTCGGCAGGTTATCATGAAGCTTATGATAGCGATTGTGCTGGCGATCCTTGCCGTAGTGTCAGCAGCTTACAGCCCTGTACCAGATCGGAAGCTCATCAAGTCAGATGCACAATTGGGGGGTGCGCTGGAGGGTGAAGGATTCGGACGTAAGAAGTTCCATCCGTACTCAACTCCGGATCGCCTCTTCATTCAGGTTGGTCTACACGTCATAGCGCATACATGGAACGTAGTAATCTTCCAGGTCATCCAGACAGCCTTGCTTGTAGTGCATCTGGTGGCCAAGCATGCTTTCATATCTGGCTGTGAGTAAAGCTCATGCGTAATTGAGGAGCAATATTAGAGCATCTTTTCAAAATTTGTTGGCCAAGCAATAGACACAATATCGCTGACTCATGAAGCCACTTGCAGAGTGGTCTGCCTTTTCTCACTTTCCCTTTTCTGCTGTGCAACACAGGAGCGTGCTTCAAAGCAGCTGCCAGGGCCTGGACAGCACTTCTCGTTTGGAGCCTTGAAGCCATGGGAAGAGATATTAGCCACGCTAGAAAACCGCCCAGGTCAGCGCTTGTGCTGTCGTGGTTCCATCTGGCGTTAGGCTAACAGCTTCTCCTTCAGCAACCTTCCTTGGCCCAGTTTTTGTAATGGGTTACAAATGTTGCATTGGTCACATGTCATTTGGTGGTGGGGTGCGGCTGATACCGTATAGGGAAGAGCAAGATGCTTGGTTGTTGCCTAGCCCTGTGTGCTTATTGGTCCAATTGTCATCAGGAGCATCACTTGAGCTTCTGGTACCTCCCCACAGCTTTAGTTATCTGGATACTCTTGGCCCTGCATTTGGACACTCTTGGCCCTGCTAAGCATTTTGTTTTCTTCTCATTCCCTGTTGCAGAGCGCAAGTTGCTTCTGGTTGTGCGTCACGGCCAAGCCATCTCCAACTACTTGTCTGATACCCTTGGGCCAGACAAGTGGTACGCTGTGGAAGGCACATGCGCATACAAGGAGGAGGGAGACGGCAAGGTCTGGGACATTTTTGATGCAGGTGTGAGCTCATTGTTGAACACAGCCTGTGCAGAAGCTTGTTCTGGATCTTGTGTCCCATTAAGACCCCGTTGGGGCCAGGAACTGGGGCCATCAACAGTGCAGCACATTACAGTGTTGACAGACAGTCATTCATCAGTAACACCTCCTCAAAGTATCTCCATAGCTCACCTCTGTGGCTTTGCAACGTCTACAGACGAACCGCGTAGTCGCGCCACTCCAGAGTCCTCACCTGGGCTTGTATAGAGCCATTATTTGTGTTCGTGGATGTAGCTGCTGTGCCATCTAGCTAGCACTAAGCAGCTGGTACGGGCTGGGACCTTGCTTGTTACATTTCATGATATGTCATAGCAAAAAGTGCCATAGGCCCTGCTCCTCAAGCTATCACAAAGAACAGCGTGGTGGAACTGAAGACGGGTTGTCTTTGGCATGCCTGGAACCTTGCTATCACATCCTGGTGGACTGTACGCTGTATACTAGTAATTCCCAGCAAATAGGACCTGCAGAGGTTGTCACTGTTTGCCGACTATGTGTTTCTTCTGCTATTGCTGGTGTATTGCAGATCTGACTGATTTGGGCGCTGATCAAGCAACAGCGCTGAACTCCATGCTTGCGGGAGGAGGCTGGTGGGAGAAGCTGACGGGGAAGCTGGCTGTCAGGGCTGTCGTGAGCCCTCTGACAAGGTAACCTCCATCGGTACTGCAGCATATGTTGGCAAATGAGGGACCCCTGGTCTGGGACCATCCCGCAAGTCTAAGAGTGTACTTATAATGTTGCGGCATAGTAGCCGATGGAAGTGATTGTTAGTGTCAGTCTTTGGAAGCAATGCATTGGCAGAAGATGGCAAACATTGCTCAATCAGGTTTTATGTCACTGTGTGGCAAAGCAAATGTTCCAGCAGTGGGCTCCGCAAGGTCTCACATAGATGGAAAGTGGAACAGAAACAGAGTTGCAGGGTAGTCAGGTTTGGGGGGTCTGGACAACACACTGTAATGGGCTTGGGTCCAAGGGTAGACAAGGTGGAGTATACATTTGTGTGGAGCAAGCATGAACGGCTATGGCATTTGATGACAGGCGGTGTTTCACAATAGAAGCTGCACTGAGACCATTGCTGAAATGACTCTGGAATGTCTTGACTTGCTGACAGCATGTATGTAACTGTTGACGCCTTGCATCCTTACCCAAGGATGTTCCACATTCCCCCGGACATCCTGCAGGAGTGCGGTCAATGCTGGCAATGCTGCAGCATGTAGTCACTGAGGTTTGCACGACGAGCCAAACCTGACATCCAGAAGCTGCTCAGATTTCAAGTCCTGCTTCCTGTTTTGCAGATGTCTGCACACAGCCAATTTGATACTGAAAGACCTTACGGTTAATGCTACCAACGTTGAGGAGTATGTACGTGAGACGCTTGGGGAAGACACTTGTGATGCTCGGCGGAGTGTGTCAAACCCTAACCCCAAGCACCCTAAAGCCCTGGAAGGGCCCTGCAGCTTTGAACAGGGGCTTCAGGATAAGTTCCCAGAGTATAAGTTCCGTGTGTATGATGCTGACACATCCCCTAAAGAGAGGAGCCTAGGGCTGCTAGGAGATGGCGATCATCTGTGGACGAAAGACAAGAGGGAGAGGCAGGCACATCAGGTATGAGGCTTGTTAGGGGCCTAGGCAGGCAAGGGGGGCAATGTGGGGGGTGCGAATGAAGAAGGTGGGAAAGATAGAGCTGGGAGGGAGGGGGAGGAGGTAAGAAATGATAGCGGTGAAGGAAGGGTACTTGTACAATAGAGCAAGCTTGGTAGGGCTTTGGGACTGTGGAAAATGCGGACATATGGCTAATAAATGCTGCTAGTTAGGTGCAGTGGGTTTGGGATGCCCCTTTTGCTGAACTTGCAATTGCACCCGCATACTGATTGAACACCGGAGTAGGGAAATGACTAGTAGACGGGCCATTTATCTTTTGTTCTCTTTATCAGAAACAATTAAAGCAATGGATGATGGTTTGGTGTACGTCTTGGAAGCCAGGATACATAGACAGCTTTTACTGGTCGCAGAAGTATCAACAGAAGGCAGACAACTGCTCAGGTAGTTATGGGCCATGAGTTAGGGCACAAGCATATGAGAGAGATCACTGCACAGCTTTTGGGCCCTGCAGCACCCGCCACATAACTCCAACCAGTTTGTTAGTGTGCGGAGAGAAACGGATACTGAGAGCTAAGACGACAAGAGCATAGACCATTAGACATCGAGAGAGCTAGCGTAATTACATAGCTAAGAGTAGTACAGACGACATGCTCTGTGAAAAGTAAGTGCAGTTTATTGTGTCTAATCAGGACCTAACATGCTGCCAGTCAACCTTTGCTCTGGTACTTGCACTTCCTCAAGCGACCTGCTTTGTTGGGGGCACCTATTGCGGTGTATCTTTTGGTGGTTCCAGCAGCAATGCAAGTGCGTAGTTGGCATGCACTGAAGCTTCTCTTGATGAGTGTTGTAGTGCAAGCCTGCTGTATGCACTTCTGCAGAGTGCCAAGCTCCTTGTGTTGCCCACGTGCTTCATACATGTTTGATATATCTAACATGAATCATGAATCATGAATGAAGAGATGAGAGCTAAGGTGTAGCGCTGTTGATGCATGTCACCCTGCCTGTCGGTGTATGTCCTTTTCCAGGTGCGCCGTGCCAAGAAGTTCCTTGACATAGTTTACTCGCATGTGAAGGAGCAGGTTGTGGTCATAGTCACCCACAGTGGCTTCACACGCAGTTTGTTGCTGGCAGTACAGCGGGAGCCGTACCGCCCCCAGAATGCTGAGATGGTGCCTGTTATTGTTGACAAGAATCTGAATTATGCGGGAGAGTGGGAGGAGGGTGCGGAGGAGCTCGTCACGAGTTAGTATGGAGGCCATTGAATAATGAAGAATGCTGTATACCTACATGGGTTTTGGTAGAGAGCTGGATGGGGTTTGTGTAAGGTCATTACGGCAGAGCACAGCTTCGGGATTCCTTGGTACTCTCCTCGCGGTTGACGTTGTCTTGGCCAGCAGCTGCAGAGTTTGGGTGCATGTACTGGTGTTTTCCTTGATGATGCATTGGGCGGCAAGGTCCTTGCCTCATGCTTGAACATGGTCCTACGTCTGTGGTACATACCCATTTTGCCCATGCAGCCTTGGTGCCATGGGGAGCCTGTACTTGATGTGGCCTTCAGGCTGCTGGGGTCCAAATAAAGCTTCCCACCTTCATGCTTTTTGTTTGCAGAAAGCCATGTGCATGCACTCCTACTGTTCGTGCCTCAAAAGAACTGCCTGCCGGTTTTAGGGCACATCCGCTCATGCTTTTGTTTGCTTGAGCATCTGCTTCTGCGTTTGTCAGCAGGGTGTGACGGACTCTTACGTTGGCAATGTCCCCGCATAGTGTGGCAACCTTGCATTGTACATTTGTCTGCAACAAAATTGGCTTGTGGAGTTGTGGTTGCATCAGTACATTGCGGTCAAACTCAGACAGCATGAAAACATGGCCAGCTTGTCAGGTGCGTCTCTGCTATTGAGGCTGAGGGTGCCACCTTAAGATGTTCTTACTGATGTTCTTGATTTTAGCATCCGAATGACAGCTAAAGGGGTCGCAACTGATCAGGTAGACCCATGGTGGTCCCGAGCACATGGTAGCCGGCTGCCCTGCAGCGAACTCCGGGGTCCATTGACCAATGTCGGTCCTCGATACATCAAGCACCATGCAGATATGGTAGCTCCAGCTTCAGCCTCCAGCCAATGGTCACTGCTCCGAAGAGGGTTCTGCAACTGCTAGAACCCTGACCCGAAGTCCGAACCGAAGGCGCTTATGAAGCAGGTTATTCTGGAGCCTTGGATTGCCCGAAGATGCTTTAACGCTGGTGGAAGTTGTAGGCCTGTTCGTCTGTGCGTCCGCGACGTGTTGCACTCCATCTTGTATGAACTGCCTTGGTCGTGCCGCGCGCAAGATGCCTCCAAAAGCAGTTGCTGTGAAGGGAGCAGGAGCACAACTTGTAAGCCTGCAGCTCGGAAGATTGTAGCAAGTAGTATGCTACTTTACGAATTAGAAGAATCCTTGCTAGGAGGTTGTTTGCTGACGCAACGGTCGCTCCTGTAGGCCCGTATGGGGAAGCAGAAGCCCCCTGCAGCCAAGCTCAAAGCTTACTCCCATGTAGAGGTGTGTGCAGTCAATGCATTCTTGAAGGCTTTTGGTGCAGTTTTTGTCCATTCAATGGCCCTTAGAGGGCCCGCATGGAGATATCTGGGCTTGGTCACATGCTGAGCATGCTCTGCAGGTGGAAGTTTTGGAGTGCCCACTGTGTATCGAGCCGCTGGATGATACAGATCGAGACTTCTACCCATGCCCATGCGGGTAAGTGCCTCACTGGACAGGTTGGCAGCACCAACAGGCAGCAGCTAGCAAGTCCAGGCTGCAGGCTGGTCCTGTGAATGATATGCTGTATGGCTCATATTTAGCATTCAGAGCATGATGTCAATCATCAGTAAGAGACTCCAGCAAACATGGCATTGGAGGAAACCTTGTTGCAGCTGTGTTGCTGTGCAAGGCTGATGCGTGTCTGGCCATAGTGGAGCCTGGCTACATAGCAAATGTCCATCAATCTGTTCTGTATGAGTCGGAGTTATTGGTATCTATTGAAGTTGGGACGACCTTTTTAGCCCTGAGTTCCACTGTCATGTGGTGCTGTACAGATATCAGGTGTGCCTCTTCTGCTATCAGAAACTGGAGCGGGAGTACAACAACACCTGCCCAAACTGCCGCATGAAGTATGGTTCAAACCCAGAAGAAGTGAAGCAGCAGGTGGAGGCCAAGCGGTTACAAGACCAGAACTCCTCTGGTGGTGGCAGCGGCAGCGGCGGGAATCACCACCAGCAGCACCACCACCATCATACCTCTCAACGCCACCACCCGCCTCCAAAGCCAGCAGCACCAGCAGCACACCATCGGCGACCAGATGAACCTCGGCACTCCTCTCCCTCCAGCAGCAGCAGTCAGCAGCAGGAGCAGCAGGCGGGTTTGGCTCCCTGCTCGAACTGGGCGTCTCAGCAGCAACAACAGCAGCAGCAGCAGCAGAATCCTCGTCAAACCATGGAATCAGAGGTTCCACTAGCAGCAGCAGGAGATGATCATGCATGGCCATCGTTAGGCAATGTGGGATCAACCTGCCAACCAGCAGCAGGCAGGGAAGGGGTGCGAAGGCAGTCTAGCAGCAGCTCAGCCTCAGGGGCACAATGGCAGCAGCAGCAGCAACAACAACAGACTCACCAACAGCAGCAGCAGCAGCAGCAACAGCAACAGTTGGACGCCCAGATGCAGCAATTGCAAAAGCTTCAGCAGCAAGCTCAGCAACAACAGCAAGAGCAGGAAGCAGCACGCAAGCGACAGCAGCAGCAGGAGGCAGAAGCAGCACGCAAGCGACAGCAGCAACAGGAGGCGGAAGCGGCACGCAAGCGACAGCAGCAGCAGGAGGCGGAAGCAGCACGCAAGCGGCAGCAGCAGCAGGAGGAAGATGCAGTACGCAAGAGGTTGCAGCAGCAACAACAAGAGGCAGAGACTCGCAGGCGGCAGCAAGAAGAAGAGGCGGCTCATAAACGGCAGCTGCAATTAGAGCAGGAGCAAGAAGCAGCTCGTAGACGCCTACTTCTGCAGCAGCAGCAGGAGGAGGAGGAGGCAGCCCGCAGATGGCAGCAACAGCAGGAGGAAGAGGCAGCACAACAGCGGCTGCAGCAGCAGCAGCAGGCGGTCGTTCAGCAGCACGAGCTGGCATCGCTTGAGCGTGCAAGCAGCTGGACAACAGTGGAAGTGACAAGCTGGGTAGCAGGGTCGCGGAAGTCGGTGTGTGTGCCTATCATCAATGGGACTGCAGAAGCTGCTCCCTACCTAGAGGCTGTCACTCTGCTCAACATGATGCAGCAGGGTGTGGCTTCTGGTTCCATCAGCAGCTCAGAAGCTGCCGGGCAGCTGGTGCAGCTGCTGCACAAGATGGAGGCGGACAACAAGCAGCAGCAGTATGGGATGCAGAATGGCATGCTTGCGTCAACATCAGCAGCAGTGAACCATCGGGCATCAGCTGGGCATCAGCGTGGGACTAGAGATACTAGCAGCGGCGGGGGTGTGCGGAGGCCGCCTGGTTTTGGGTCGCCCGCAGGAGCAGGAGCTGCTGGAGCTGGACATCGGGGTATGCCTTCTGTGCATAGTGTGCCCGACTATCAGCTGCCTGCAGCAGCATTGGCAGATGGCAGCAGCCAGAGGCACCATCAGTTGGCTCATACCAGCTCAGCCCCAGCTGCAGGATTGATGGCTCGCACAGCTGCAGCTGCTGCTGGTGGTGGGGGTAATGGTAGTGGTGGTGGGCAGGGTGGTACTTCTCCTTCAGCAGCAGCAGCAGGGGCTTATGCCTCGCAGAGCAGCATGCAGAGTGTAGACAGCAGCAGCAGCTTGTTCAGCCAGACCTCCAGCATCAGTCAATCGGTCTGGATGGACTCTGGGCTGCCTGGGCTGGACTTGGGGGCTACCAACAACTTCCTTGGGGTTCCTGCGAGTCTGCAGATGTTGTGGGGGGGTGGTACCAGCAGGGCTGGGACTCCCTCCTCTGCTACTGCTGCTCCAAAAGCACCACCTCCTGGGTTTGGCAGCCATGTGTATGCAGGCAGTACAGGCAGTGGGCTGGCAAATGGGGGCAGCAGTGGTGGATTTGGTGATGGGAGCGGTTTAGGGGGTGCTAACGGTATGGGAGGTGTGGGGAATGGGTTCAGCAGGTTGGGAGGAGGAGCGGGGCTTGGCGGGGATGTGGTGATGCCTGGAGAGTTGGGAGGGTTCAGGACAGCAAGCCCTGGGTTGGGGCGGCCTCCGCCAGGTTTTAGCCCTCTTATGGCGCGGTTGCAGGCGGCAGGAGTGAGTGGGAGTCAGGGGGATGCGCTGCTGAGCCAGAGCAACAGTACCAGTGGTGCTTTGGAGCAGCAGCAGTTGTACCGTCCCTGGAGTTAGTGGGCTTGTGCCGTATAGGAGGAGGTTGTTGCTGTTATCTCTGTTACGCTGTTGGATGTAGCTTTCGCCTTGACCCAAGGATGCGGGAGTGGTTCAGAGCGTGCAAAATGTTATTGAGCTGCATACCTGGAGGCGGGTTGCTGCTTGAGTCTGAATGAGCCGTTGCACATCGCATGTGCAAGATGGCAGCATGCTGCACGGCCGCAGGCCTGCTGCCTTGTTTAGGCCAGGAGCTTGATGTCGTAAAGAGCTGTCGTAAAGAGCTGACACTCTACGCCCAATCCTGACTCACTGACCCATCCGAAATGTTACCGGTCGGATGCAAGCCAGTGTTGGCACAACTATGTGTTCAGTGAGTAGATGCGTCCGACACATGCTTGTTGTATGGTTTCTATCTGTAGTTATCCAAGCCAAATCCAAGAGGGCAGAAGAGACATGTCTATCTTGCATTCAGCGTATGCCACTTCTGAGAGCCGGACTGCAGTGAATACTGAATAGATGCGCTTCCCATAGTCTATCAAAGATGCTAGCACATCTCAACCGTGTCCGTACATGTAGCCACCCTGACATCGATTCCAGTCACCGACCGCTAATCTGCCCGCCACAACCGTTCGGCACGCCATTAAAAAAAACAGCGCCACAGCCCTAAGAGGCTGCTATAGAGCGCTGAAATAGCTCCTTTAGGACATCTAAATAGTTGGGATCTCTGCTAGGCTCTTGCTGGGTGTGGCGGTATCTTTTCCACCATTCACGTGTTTTGAGGGTTCTCCAACTATGGCTTCCCTTCACATGCAACAACTATGCTCTAGCAGCAGTGCTGCTAGTGTGCGGAGCGCAAAGCAGTCCATAACGAGTAGACCAGCAGCCTGTTCACTGCAAGCCCGGTGCAGATCTCTGGATAGGTAGGACTCTTGCCCTGTGGCGGACGGGACAAATACTGACATCCAGCTGGGTAAACACGACGTATGGTCCGTTTACAGACACTCAAAGCAGCAGACCCTATGCTCGTCAACGCGGGCAACCGGGCGGAATGTCAGGTACGCTCGGCCCCTGAGCGGGATCTTTGCTCTTCCCGGAACAGGTGTGACGGTTATGGAATATCTATCGCAGCGCGAGGGCTGCAGGCAATGGTGCAACAGCAACTGCTGGTGCTCCTAAGGTACCCAAGCCATCGGTCAAGATTGACAACATGTCTGACCCTTTCGCTACTGTGGTGAGCGTTGAACACAGGCACACCCGGCATCTGCTAGCAGCTGGAGCGCCTCGGCTAACTTCCCCGTGCTGGAAGGGATTTCTTACCTCTCTCCCTTTCCTTCAGGTGTCTGTGGAGTTTGGGGACCGTTTAGGGGAGCTCTTGGACACGGTATGCAGTTGTACACTTGACTTGCTGGTACCAAGCCATGTTAGGAATCCTTTTTAACCCACTATTTTGTTGCAGATCACTGCACTGAAGAACCTGGGCCTCAACATCAGAAAAGCGAAGGTGCTTACAGGTGGCAAGCAGGTCAACACTTTCTACATCACCAATGCTGAGACCAGCGAGAAGATCCTCAAGTCTGCCCGACTGGAGGAGATCCGATTGACCATCATTAACAACATGCTGCACTTCCACCCTGTAAGTCAAGTGGCTGCGTTGTCTTTGCACAGTGTCAGCTCTTCAAGCTTCTACAGGTCGGGTGTGTTACGTTGATTTGACCACCTCCTGCAAATTGGAGTTTGCTGTGTGCAAAGCATGCCAAGGTCTCTACAGCCTCTAAAGTCTCTACAGCATGTACCAGGTTACGCCATGCTTGTTGCTGCAAGCGTCAACTAAAGCATGCCACATCATACGTATTCACTCAAATAGAGTCGTGTCTGCCAGGCCCTGTCGTCTATGACAGTTGTCTATGTGTTCAATACAAACAACAGGGCCATTAAGTTATTATGTTGGTGCTGATGTTATGCCAACCGCACTGATGGCAAGCAATTCATGGGGCCATGCCCTTGGTTGATGGCTGGTTGGCTTCGCAACACCGACTGGAGAAAACAGGCCTGCATCATGTCTGTCTGTATTGGCTGCTCATTGCTGGGCATATCTGCAGTATCTGTTTAGTGTCCCCTGGTTGCTAGGGTTTAGGGTCCCCTGGTTGCTACGGTTTAGGGTCCCCTGGTTGCTACGGTTTAGGGTCCCCTGGTTGCTACGGTTTAGGGTCCCCTGGTTGCTACGGTTTAGGGTCGCCTGGTTGCTACGGATTAGGGTCCCCTGGTTGCATCCTGTAGCAGCTTCATCAGTTTCTCGCATGCGCTGTGGGATGGAGTGCAACTTGCATTAGATGCTAGCGTTTGTCGAATACTTGCCTCTTATTGGAGCTACATAATAGCAGCTGCCCCCCAGATTAGCGTGCATCAAAACGATGGCTTCAATTCCAGATATCTATGCTCAGTCTCAGCTTCAGATTATGTGGTGATGGAAAGTAATATTGAAGATATGCTGCTTTGGTGTCACAGGAGAGCTCTGAGAGCTTGGCCGCTGGCAAGCCCTTCCAGTCACCCAGCCGCGACTCCACCTCCCCTCTGGGCACCAAGGGCCGCAGTGTGGTGCAGACAACAATTGAGGTAAGTCCATGGTTTAGGGCAAGAGAATGGGTTAGGGAAGGGGATGTCAGGGAAGGGGATGTCAGGGAAGGGGATATTAGGGAAGGGGATGTTAGGCAAGGTGATTCTAGGAAAGGGGATGTCAGGGAAGGGGATGTCAGGGAGGGGTTTATTAGGGAAGGTGATATTAGGGGAGGGGATATTAGGGAAGGGGATGTTAGGCAAGGTGATTCTAGGAAAGGGGATGTCAGGGAAGGGGATGTCAGGGAGGGGTTTATTAGGGAAGGTGATATTAGGGGAGGGGATATTAGGGAAGGGGATGTCAGGGAAGGGGATATTAGGGAAGGGGATGTTAGGCAAGGTGATTCTAGGAAAGGGGATGTCAGGGAAGGGGATGTCAGGGAGGGGTTTATTAGGGAAGGTGATATTAGGGGAGGGGATATTAGGGAAGGGGATGTTAGGGAAGAGCAGTGAATCGTGCCAGATTGCAAGTGATTGAGCGCTGGCGCCTTGTATGTTGCAAGCCATGAATCACTGTGTTGCCCTCTGGTTATGGACGTTGCGTACAAGGCTTAGGGCAGTGGGCACCCCTGTTGGCAAAGCATAAGGTGCCTCTGTGCCTATCACCCGCTCAGATGGTATTGTCGCGAATGTTACGAATGCGAACAGAGCTTCATGGTCCGCAATTAGAGTCTCAGCCCCTGTTTCCGGTTCTTTGCATGATTTGCAATGGTGCCATGACTGCATGTGTGCTTCCAGGTGTGCTAGTCCCTACTGCTGCTATTGCATTTCATGATATGCCATAGCAAAATGTGTCATAGGCCCCGCAGCTCTAGCTGTCACAAAGAACAGCGAGGTGGAACAGCTAGTCTTCCTTGCAGCATTAGTTTTACTACCGGTGGAAGGTTGCAATCATGCCCTCACCTTGCCTATAAGCTTCTACATGCCATTTACTGACACTTGTAAGCAAAAAGAGAAGCAAAGGTTGCAGTCAAATCAAGCAGCTGACCTTACCTCCCCCCCCCCTTGTTTTCTTTCCGACAGGTGGTGGAGGCTCCCAATGGTTCCTGCAGCATCCTTAAGGTCAGCACCTCTGATAGGCCAGGCCTGCTAGTGGACATTGTGAGTGTGCTGAAGGACATCAACGTGAATGTGGTATCAGCTGAGGTAGATACCATTGGGGAGGAGGCAAGGGATGAGTTCTTCGTAACATACCATGGGGAGCCTCTGAATGGACCCATGGTGCAGCTGGTGACTAATTCCCTGCAGTACTACCTCTCTCTGTCTGAGGTGGCCAAGGAGGAGTCTTATTGAAGTGGTGGGTGGTATGAGGGCAGGCAGTAGGGGTGTGTGTGCTGTGGTGTGTTATGTAGACGCATTGTGGTGGGGGTCCTAAGGGGATGAGCAGTAGCTGCATGCAGTACTGCCTCTTCCTGTGTGAAGTGTACAAGGAGGGGTGGTATTGAAGTGGTGGGCGGTATGGTAGCAGGTAGGAGGGGTGTGTGCTGTGGCAGGCACCTTGTGGTGGAGGTGATGCGGGTGTGAGCAATACAAACTGCATGCAGTACTGCCTGTCTCTGTCATGGCTAATGAAGACCCGTACTGAAGTGGTCAAGGGGAGAACGGGGGCTGCCATGTTGTAATAGCTGTTCCATTCCTGGGAAGTTTGAGGAGGGAGGGTACTGTGCAGCTGGGGTAATTGATGCTGCTGCAGTCTGTGTGTTGCTGCCATTATCTACTCCAGATGCTACTGCTGGATAGCAGGTCGTACATTGTTGTTTACTTTGGTCATACAGCAGAGTATGACAGAGTATGACCTGCTGTACTGTTTGAAGGGGGAACATTCAGCCTTCTGTTGAGGATGCTGCGGCAGGGAAGTTTCATGCGCTTGCATCTATGGGCTGGGTGTTAGGCTTGGGAGGGGTTGGCAAGGGTTTAGTGTGTACTGGTGGTAAGGGTGACGGTGTCCAGATGGAATGGTGCTTCGTGGTCATCATCAAAGTGAAGCAGGGAAGAGTCTACAGAGTGGCAGATCTACAGAGACCAACTGCAGGTGTATGAGGAACAAGGGTCTGCAGTGATTGCACATTCAGGCGCAGGGTGGTCTCAGGGGCAGATGCTTGTAAGGCCTGACCAAATGAGCACTCATGCATGAAGAGGCTAGATGGGAAGATGAATGGCAGCTGCACTGAGGGGGGCAGGTTCTGCCTTTGCTGCGTAAGGTGTAGTGCTTATTCAGCAGAGGCAAGCAGGAAACATTTGGTGACTTGATATTGATTGGTATCTTCTTTGAGGAATCAAACCAGCAGATGTGTCTTGTTGGCTGTGGGCTGGGTAGGCTGGTAGTTGCGTAACTTGATGAGGAGGAAGTTGGATTATGGAAGGAGGGGTGGGGCGTAGTGTGTTTGGGATGGACTTGTCACATATACGTGCTGTACTGTTCAGGATGGAGGTATGCGTTACAAACTGTGGAATCATATGTTCTGTGCTTGGTTTATCCTCTATCTGCGGTTCGGTATTAGGTAGGTTCTCATGCACGTCCTTGCCTTGGCACACCAAGGTTTCAGGAGTATGTCTTGCTCAGGAGTATGGCTCGAGGAAGAAGCAGCCTGCAGGGAGTGGGGACTTTCTACATGCAGGACATTGGATAGCGTGCAGGATTGCGTACTTGAATGCCTTTTTTACCCATGTTTGCCTGTCAGAATGGAGGCATAGGCTGTTTGCTTCGGGTTCGTTTACTGATCGTGTCTATTCACCTTTATCCCGGGATGGCTGCATGAACAGCAGAAGGCTGCTGGCCACCCTTGACAATTAACTACCTATGTGACGGCAATGCATGCTTACTCGTTTATGGAGCCTTGACCACGCATGCTGCTTACTCGCCCACTGGATATGCAGGGGTGCTTAGAGGCCATGGCTTTAGCTGTTGGCAAACAGCAGCAGCAAAGAGTGATCCGCAAGCATTGATTCAGCAAGCATTGATCAGCTGTCATGGCAGCCACGGTGCAAGCACTAAATTATTGACTGAGTGGCAGCACGGCAGAAATGCAGTGGCAGCCAGACAGTCTCTACTGTGGAAAATCTGTCTGATTCGGGAACGCCGTCCATCTCCATGGCTCACTCCAGAGTCTTCATTTCAAGAGGTTGCAGGGTTAACTAGTGGATTTGCCAATTCAAAATTTCGGTGAATGATCAGTTAATAGCTTCTTTCCCAGATTACGTTCCAGCAGCAACATAGTAGTCGGCCCTGGTTAAGTTACCCTAGGAGAGGCCTATTCCTGACGCTGCAAGACCATCCCTGCCACTGCAGCACGCACGCAGCACTACTGCCAGAAGTGTGCAAACCAACGACCGACCGATACAGCTTACGACTAGCAGCTCTGACCAGGGTCGCAACCGCTGACCATGAGAAACACAAAAAATGAGAAACCCTACCGCCACAGACCACCATACATAGGATCCTACAGTAAAAATCACAATGGCCAAGATGCCCAGCACTCTGCTCATTGGGTGCAATTCCATGAGCAAAAGGCAGTTTTACACTCCAGTGGTGATGAACCTGCCCTTTGATCAAGGTAACCTTGTATTGCTCCTTTTAAGATAAGCCTGCATTGTTGTGCTAAGGCATATGTACTGCCTTTTAGGGGCCTCTCAGCGTGGCCATGACCCCCTCTTGACCGTCATTGCGTCATTTTTGGAAGGTAATGCTCTACGCTGTCAGCATACGGATTCTCCCTGCAACATAAAAAGAACCTATGATAAGCAGGCTGATACATGAGATAGATCACTGCACAGCCCTAGGACGGTGCTGCACCCGCCACATGACTCCAAACAGTTTGTTAGCAGGCATAACATGCATGATTTGAGTTGTTACACCTTCAGAGTTTGCCGCTGTTTCTGCTACTGCTCTGGGGAAGAAACAAGAACAACATAGCACACCCTTAGCCGGTTTTGCCTCTGACTTGAACTTCCCAAGATAGCCTATCCTCCTGAAAGTCTGCAGCTGCTGGTCATATGACTATGATAAAGCACCCTGAGTAAGCTCAGAAAGTCACTCGTCTGTTCAGCTTCAGCCACAAACCTGGAATGACCTCCATAGCAAGCATACTACAAGACACAGTGAGTTGCTTTGGGCAAAGCAGCTTCATGGCCGAGTACCTCGCGATCACCACAATCAAACCTGTGATTGATCCACCAATTGTGTCAGGTACTAATTCTGTGCTGGAGCTCTGAACACCTGTCACAGTTACAAGTAAAACTACAATTGCAAATTGTAGCACTTTCGGCCTGCCACAAGCATCCATCTCACCCACGTCTTGCCCCATGCTCTCTTTGCACTCCTTCCCCTCCTGCATTGTTCATTGGGCCCTATCCATCCCCCCATCTCCCCCCTTCCATCCCCTGGCCCCTCTCCCTCGGCCTCCAGGGCAGGGCATCTGCGCAGCCCCACTCCCCAATCCCCACACACTTGAACCTGCTTTGCTCCCTATCAACAGCACCGCCGACTGCACTGCATCCTCCCTTAGCCCCCACTGCCCCTCACTTGAACATTGCTCTGGTCTTTCTTAAACAGCACGGTACCCCGCACTGCTCCTCCCCCACATCTCAGCTCCCCTCCTTCATATCCTGCCCCCTCCCTCTCAGTCTCCCACCCCACTCACTTGAACACTGCTCTGCTCTTTATCGCCAGCACAGCCGAGCGCACCGCATCTTCCCTCCCCTCCATCATCTGCTCTGCATTGCCAATATGTAACATCCCACACACCACCCTCACCCGATCCAAGTAAGTGACCTCAATCCTAGGGCCAAGCCCCCCTTGTGCTGAACCCTGAGTGCTCATGGCTCCTGCTGCTGCTGCTGTTGTTGAAGAGGAGGCAGGTCCTGGCCCCGCACCTCCTGCTGCTGCCTGCCTCGGCTCTGTCTTTATCTCCACATTATCTGCATTGCATCACAACCAAAGAGTGGGGGAACCTCATGCGGGAGGTTGCGTCCATGTATTCAAAGCAAGGCAGAATGTGCACAAGGAAAGCAAGGATTTGTCATGCAGTGCTGGAATGGAGGAGAGCGAGTGAACAACTTCATTTATCAATACTGGTAGCAACACTAATAAGCACAGTACAATGATTGATTCCTTGATATAATGTATACGGTAGCTTCCTTTGATTGCTTCCACTGTATACGCTTCTTTGAACTAGCTATCACCTCCAGATCCCAGGGAAGGGTCAATACATCCTTCCGAAGCGCTATCTGTCCTTATGACGTGAGTCAAATTTGAAACATAGCTGGAGCTCAACCGGCACCACAGGCAGCTGACCAGGCAGGAGGAAAACAAGGACAAGTCAATCCACCAAGACCAACTCCAGCTGCTCGCGCAGCCTTGGCTGCAGCCACTTGCTTATGAACGGCATGCAATGAGCCCTTCTCGCCCACATCCCTGTGTTTTCGATCCTTTAATTTCAAATCCCCCTCCCAAATTCAAATGGCAAAGGCTTCAAACTCCAAGTCTTACCTGGAGGAGGTCCTGGTGGTGGTCTGGGCCCTTGTATCCCTCGTGCCTGTTGAACTGCCTGTAGTGCTGCTTGAGCTGCGGCTGCTGTAGGGTACAAGGGCCCCAAGCTAGGATCCATCCCCGGCATCATCTGGGCCATTCCCCCTCCCATGGGATTTGGCATCATCATAGTAGGGGGTGGACCCATAGGGGGTCCTGGCAATCCCCCCATCATGCCTGAAGATGCTGCTGCTGATGTGTTGTCTTGTCCTTGCTTATTGAATTTGGGCATTGGCCGAAGCTCTCCTTCACTGCATTTCAAAAAACAGGTGGTACACAAAGCACAGATTGATAGACGTCAACTTTGGGCACTGTAGCCTGGGAAACACTCAGTCATTGAATGAAAAGCCTCGAGATAATTCAAGCTAGCATATCACCTTGCTTGCTGAGGCTTTAGGGTGCTGATCTTAAATGATTCCAATCCATTCCATCAGGAAATGATCAGCATCCATCTACCTCAGCACCCCTGCTACCTTTACTGCTGCTCCCGCTGCTGTTATTCATCTGCGGTACCTCCTGAACAACCTGCCCCAAAAAGCATTACCTCCACTGTTCTCAGTTTGTGTGCATGTCTGTGCAACAAGGTGCAAAGGAACCTCACAAAGCCCCTAATTTATTCATTACACAGTACAACACAAACAAACAAACGTGTAATGTGCAGCAACCGCAGGGAAACTGCTGGATATCACCCACATAGGAGCTTCCCCTACCGCCACACCCATCTCCCCCGCCAGTAACATACTTCACTCTGCCTCCCAGTCTGCTTCTCTGGGAGGGCAAAGTGCCGTTTACCACAGGGCTGCTGCTGGCATGGTTGGTGTGGACTGTCAAGTCTGGTTGCTGGTGTGTCTGGCAGCATTTACTGTGCCCAACATGTGACTTAGTAGAGAGTGGCTGGCAAATACTGCCCTGTAAACATCATTCCCCCTTCTCCATCTCATACACCTCTCTGGTGCTGTTGCAACTTGGAACACTGGTGTTGCAGCTGCTGTGCTGTTGATGCCCCTCGGTCAGAGGCTTGGCTGTCTAGCATCAGCAGTTACTGCTCTTCGGCTGGCAGGCACACCCAGGACCAATCCCTTGTCATCCTTGTACATAACCATTGTGAATATCTTGCATACCCCGTGCACATGATAACTTAAGGGTGGTGGGCTTTGAGCCATACTGATCTGGGAAGCATGCAATTCAGCCGCAGACAGGTCAGTCAGTCAGCCTGAGTACCCTCATTCCAAGACTCACAGTCCTTTACCTGCAAAAGGACCAACACATAGCAGCCAGTTGTAGAGAGGGAACTAGTTAGCGGCAGCAGCAGCGTTAGCAGGAATTAACTGCAGACTGAAGGAACAGCTGCAAAAGGGGCAGCACCACAAGAGGACCAGTATGAATAGGTCCTCAAATAGACTTCCATACAGGTTCCAGAATGGCTATGCTGGGGCCAGTTGTTTGCAAGTGCACTCTATGGCATGCAAGGCAGGTGTCTCTCACCGACTTTAGCCATTAACCTCACACCAAACTGGCGCGTCTGTAATAGGGGCAGGGTCTCTCTATGCTGTGATGTTGCCATTATGCCAGGAGGTCAACCATTCAATGGGTGGTCTGGGGTGTAACTATGTTTCAACCAGGTTGCTATGTCTTTAATTGATTCCCCTAGCACTATTGATGATCATTTAGTGTGTTGCGCTCTGCCTGCCGCATGTGTGCAATCAATGCTCGGGGAGCTGTTACAGTGTGTGGAAGGTGCGGGGGCATGCGTCATTCTGAAGTGTGATTTAAAGGATCCCTGCAGCATCCAACACTGATTGGAGTGTTTGATCGTAGACGGTTAGTAGGGTCATTACTGTGCTCCACTTTTCTTCTTATCTGCTGCGTGCATAGAGCCATGCTAAGGCAGGATGTTGTGTACATGGTGGCCTGGGCTTAATGTGTGGTGTCCATTGCCTGTTGCTCGACTTGTGCTCCAAAAGTGGCCTGCGGGGTGGTGTGGTGTGTTGTTCGGCTCCAAACAATTGATACCATGGAACAGCCACAGCCAGGCAGGGTAATAGGCAGGATAATAGAAGAGGCTACCCTCACCTCCTTGTATGTAATGTGAAGTGCAGTTCGACATGGCTTGATGGTCGAGACGACTTGCCCTGGTGAACTTTGTGTTGATTCGTCTGACCATACTATCGTTTTATTTGGTATGCCATAAAGATGGGCTCAGCACCACCAGCCATATTTCGTTGCTCCATCCAGCCGGCGACCCGTCCCTATATTGTTCAATTGCTAGCATCGTTCCCTCGTTACCTTCGTGCAACCTAGTTGGGCGCTGCATGACCCTTTCGGAGCAGAGCCTCAATGATGATGACCTCCAGTGCGGACGACAAAAGGATGATACGTTAAAGGGTACCGGTGGTTGTATTTAAGAACAAGTAGCACGCACTTTGATGACCTCCCAGTTAAAGGCAACAAATCTTTTTATACCAGATTACCAGATTACCAACTAGCCCATAGGTCTGGGCACCTCCTGTCTTGATTGACCCAGAGTAAAGCCACCGTCGTCATACATCGGTACTCGTAGTCGTGCCAGTCTACTATCTACTTGGTAGCCACAAGTTCATATTCGTCCAAGGTTACTCGGCCTTCTGGTAGTCGGCTAGTTGGTAGTCTGGTAATCTGCTGGTAAACTGCGGTAAGGCCTGATTGGCACCCGCGGACCCAAGGTATATACTGTTCCAAGGTTACTGCTGACCGACATAACCTTACTTGGCAGTTAGTTCCATTCAGGGTTCCGTCTTGGTACATACTGCCACGTAAGCGTAGTTAGCACCAGTTAGTACCCCTGCCAAGAGTAAGGGCATCTCAGGCCCTGAATGAAGCAGCATGCTGCAGGATATATATAACGCGAGGCGATAGATATGGACCCTACAAATACTCTATAGTGGGTTGCATCCAACAACGTTGATCTTGTACCCTCCAATTGGACCCCTGCTGGTAGCATCCACCGAACGAAGCAGGTCAGTACAGGCCAGTAGTCGACTACCATACGTCACTCTGTGAGTGCCAGGGTTGTTCATTGATGCTGTACGACATACACGGCAATGCAGAGTCCTACCCCTATACTTTCTCGCTGGGATTGTGGATATTACAGAGTTCGCTGCATGCATGCATGTGAGACGCTGACCGGGAGTCCCCTGCTCGTTGTGTGCTTGCAGTGTATTTCCAAGCCTTCTTTCCCTCACTGATGAGGAGTTTCATCATGCGGCGCGCTCAGGTCGTCCAGGTGAGGCCGGATTGAGATCCGAAATTGCAGCAACGAACCCGCCGCCGCGTTTGCGGCAAATCCGCCGGCGTGCAACTGACTGACTGGATGCTCATTTTGTACTGTTGTGCGCAACAGTCCGACCTTAAATTCAGCATAACGAACAAGCACCATACGCCACGTAACGCTCCGGTCTTTCTGTTGCCGCAGGTTGTGGCGCTGCTGGTCCTGATGACCAGTGCTGGCTGTTACGGCGCCAGGTCGTGCACTGTAAACGGAATGAGGCCGATCTGCTGCCCCGGTGGTGGCGCGCCCACGTATGATGACATGGGTGCGTGCAAGTGTCTGCCAGGCTCGGCATCGTGCACGTGTGGGCCGGCAGGCGACTGCTGCTCATCCAAAACGGCCGGTGCGTTATGGAATTGTATCTGACTTTGGACGTTAGTACTACCGCGCAGCAGTAGAACCTCAGTACTACTACTGCCCCCCTGAGGCTGTCAAAAACGTTCGGTTTGGCGCACCTTCGGCACCTTGCAAGAGTGCCAGCGGAGATGTCGGTCCCCAGCAGCAGGTCACCAAATGAGACTCACCAGGTGAGACTCAGGCGACAACCAGGGGAACCAAAGGCCTACGGTGCCAAGATGTTGTGCAATCAGAGTCAGTTTGCAAATGCAGCACTAGAAAAGATCGATGTTGAGTCTGAATGAGTAAATAAAAGTGCCTGTAGCTGATGCTGGTTGGGTCCTTGTAGATTGTGTTTGTACTACTTTGCAACACTGCACAGAACTGTATAGGATCTGGTATGTGCCTTTGCTAGTGGAACTTGCAGGTTGCCTCATAACTTGTTGTTGCAAACAGTGTTCTTGCATTCTGATAAGTAAATACTATGGGTTAATGCACTCAAAGATGAGTCACGTGATAAGTAGCAGAACTCATTGATTGATGCTGAATGATGCGTATGTACCCCTGTGTTTGTTTGCTCAGAATGTGTGCTTGTTGCTTGCTGTATATTGTTGTGTACATGGTAACATTCCCGTCAGGGGCAGAAACAGAAGCCGCCCAGCACGTTGCTGGTGGTGTATGTGGCAGTTGAATATTGGTGGAATGCTGCTTGAGCAGTGTTGCTCCCCCAGCAGCAGGGGCAGGAGCTGTTTTGAGTTTGCAAACCGTTAGGGCTGTTCCGCTGTATGTCAGAAATGTTTGGGCCTCTCGCAGCTTGATGGTTCTTGACTTTGTGAGCTTGCCTGATCTTTTGATATATATGGCTGTGATGGTTCTTGACTTTGTGAGCTTGCCTGGTCTTTAAAGATCAAATTTTGATGTATATGGCTGTGTTGGTTTATTGTGAACAGTTGGTGGTTTTGGCAGTACCTGTGACCCTTCATTGCCTCGCAAGGGATGCGATGCTTTTTTTGGCTAGTTGGTGATTGTGTATGTGGTAATCATATGATTCTGGCAATGGTGCACCCGAGTATTGCTGCTGGTCAACACAGAGTAAGAGATACAGTGTGCCGGCAAAGACGAGCTCCAGATAGAACAACTGCCTCTTCCACCTGCCGTGGAACTAATCCAATGCTACAAGTCGTTGCTGCATATTTCTTTATGATCTCGCTAAATAGTAGTTCCCCCACATCGCTGATATTGTCTGAGCCTGATGCCCTCCACGCGCGATGTGTCCTTCTAAGCAACCGCAATGCTAGTGGCCTCGTATGTAGCATCTCATAATCGTGCTTGCGGCCAATGTCTGTTTTGAAGAGCAAGACGCTGAGAGCAAAGGTCAGCACTATCTAGCCATTTATCTAGCCGCACTGCACCCAAGCTTCATGTGACTGAATCGGGGATGCTTACCCATCTTGGGTGAGAGCGTAGCATTAGCCAGTGCCAAGCTCGTAAAAGCCACCAGTTATAGTTTCATAGGTGTTTGCTTGCGCAACAGAGGTGGATTGTGTCCGCAGCACGGTCACCAATGGCCGGTTGGTGTCATCCATTGATGCAAATTTTAGAGTTTTGGTTGCGCAAAACAAAATGGTTCAGTAGGTGGGCGGTTGCGCAACAGATATGGTTTCATTCATAGGTCTTTGGTTGCGCAACAGAGGCAGGTCCGCTAAGGTCCTGTCCTAAGGGCCAGCTAAAACCCTGTGACCCACTCACTATCTACAGAGGCTTGATCTTATTAAGAGAGATCCCTGCACAGCCCTTTGGGCCCAAGCATGACTCCAACCAGTTTATCAGTGGGGTGGGCTGAGTGATTGCGAGGGATAGATATCCAGAGGCTTCCTTTAAAGACATTCAAAATCAGGAGATACGTCAGTGAGTAGCTTAATTCCCAGACCATGTACTAACTGTAGCAGCAACAGACATAGTAGTCGGCCCTGATTGATAAGCTACCCTAGGGTAGGCCTAACCCACGCCCCAAGACCATCCCCACCAAACCGCCAGAAACATAAAACCTAGATTTTAGGTAATGTACTTACTGGATCGCAGCACTGCCAAAAGGCCCCAAGCAACTGACAATAGAACTACTGGTCAACCAATCGATGCTACAAGCAGCTCTGATCAGGGTCGCAACCGCTGTCCATCAGACTCTACCACCACGAACCACCATAGGATCCTACACCCAAAACAAAGATTGATGGCCAACTGATGTCGTCCCTCATTCTGCCCTTGAGGTGCACTTCCATGAGCACCGAGGCAGTTTTATGCTCTTGTCATGTAAGTGTTGTGGTAGTAAGAGGACCTGCCCTTTGCTGGAGGTAACCTTGTACCGCTCCTCTTGAAGTAAGCCTGCATCGGATGCGCCAAGGAGCATGTACTGCCTTTTAGGGGCCTCTCATGTATGGGTGTGAACCCCCCTTGACATCATTGCATTGACTTGGGAAGGTACTGCTCTACGCTGTCAGCGTACGGGTTTTCCCTGCAAGAAGAAAACAGCCAATGCTAAGCCGGCAGGCATGAAATGCATGTTTTGGTTGTTACACCTTGAAAGTTTGCTGCTGTTGCTGCTGCCTCAAGGGCGGAGACAAGAACGCCACAACGTACCCTTACCCGGTGTTCCCTCTGACTTAATCTAGCCAAGATAGCCTATTCTCCTCAAAATCTGCAGCTGCTGGTCAATGACATGCAAGCATACCCTGACTGGACTCGGGAGATTTTTTCATGTTTAACTTCAGCTAGAAACCTAGAAAGACTTTCAAAGAAAGGCACGCTAGCATACTAAAAGGCGCACTTCACTGTGTTGTGCAGAGCAACTTCACGGCCAAGGACACTACGAGCACATGATTAAATCTGCGATAAATCCAATGGTGTAAGACTATGATCGCACAGCTCCCACCCTCTCCACCTGCACAGTCACAAAGTAAAAGCTCAATCACATATGTAGTACTATTGGCCTGCCCTGGCCCTGGAAAATCCCGCCCCAGGCACTGCAACAGACTGAAACCCACAAGTAGCATGATGATGGACGTCCTAAGGAAAAAGCATGAAGGTTTGCAGGAAACAACAACCCGTGAAGGTTTGCCGAGCATGAAGGTCTGGAGAAATCAATGTCCTGCAACCCCCCCACCCAAAAGACAGATATGCGAGCCGACAAGTCTATGTGATGACCATTAAAGGGACTCAATTCAAACTTGTTAGCACATCTCAACCCCTGTCAATCCTAACCCCCATAGATACTACCTTCTGACTCCCTCTCATACAACCGACCCTGACCACTTCAGTTCCCTTGAGCTGCCACACTCATCCATCTCACCCACCTCGTGCCTCTATCTTCACCCCTCTTCGCTCCCTTGCCCTCCTGCACCCTAATCTCCCCCCCATAGCCCCCCTCATTTCCCGTGGCACCGATCTGCCTCCGATCTGCGCACCCCGCCCCATAAGCCCACCCACTTCAACACTGCTCTGCTTTTTATCAACAGCACCGCACCTTCCCTCCTTGACAAACCCTCCTCCCCTCCTCCATATCCTATCCCCTCCCTCTCAGTCTCCCACCCCCTCTCTCATCTGAACACTGCTCTGCTCTTTCTCGCCAGCACCGCCGAGCGCACCGCATCCTTCCAACCTCCTTCCTCTCTTGCCCCCTCCCTCTCAGCCTCCCACCCCACTCACTTGAACACTGCTCTGCTCTTTATCGCCAGCACCGCCGAGCGCACTGCATCCTCCCTCCCCTCCATCATCTGCTCTGCATTGCCAATATGCAACATCCCACACACCACTCTCACTCGGTCCAAATAAGTCACCTCAATCCTAGGACCAAGCCCCGCTTGTGCTGAACCCTGAGTGCTCATGGCTCCTGATGCTGCTCCTGCTGCTGCTGCTGTTGATGAGGAGGAAAGCCCTGGCCCCCCACCTCCTGCTGCTGCCTGCCTCGGCTCTGTCTTTATCTCCACATTATCTGCATTGCAGCAGGGCCCTGAGTTTAGATTGCTAGTTTAGGGTTTAGGGTGTAAGCACCTGGCTTAGGGTTTTGGGTTGCAACCGCCGGCTCTGTCTTTATCTCCACATTACCTGCATTGCAGCACAACCAAAGAGTGAAGAACCTCATGGGGGAGGTTGCGCACATGTAAGCAGAGCAGGGCAGAGTGTGGATAAGGGAAGCAAGGGTTTGTCATGCGGTGCTGGAACAGAGAAGGGAGTAAAGAACCTCATATAATCAATAGCAGCATTAATAAGCACAAGACAATGATTGATTCCTTGATGTGATGTATACAGTAGCTTCTTTTGAAGGTTTTCACTTTATATGCTTCATTGAACTATCTACTAGCTCGACATCCCAAGCTAGGGCAAACAAATCCATCCGAAGCGCTATCTGGCCTTACACGTGAGTCGAGTTTCAGACCTAGCTGGAGCTCAACCGGCACCACAAGCAGCTGACCAGGCAGGGGGAAAACAATGACAAGTCAATCCACCAAGACCAACTCCAGCTGCTCGCGACGGCCTTGGCTGCAGCCGTTTGCTTATGAACGGCATGCAATGAGCCCTTCTCGCCCACATCCCTGTGTTTTCGATCCTCTGATTCAATGCCCGCTCCCAAATTCAAATGGCACAGGCTTCAAATTCCAAACCCTACCTGGAGGAGGTCCTGGTGGTGGTCTGGGCCCTTGTATCCCTCGTGCCTGTTGAACTGCCTGTAGTGCTGCTTGAGCTGCCGCTGCTGTCGGGTATAGGGGCCCCAAGCTAGGATCCATCCCCGGCATCATCTGGGCCATTCCCCCTCCCATGGGATTTGGCATCATCATAGTAGGGGGTGGACCCATAGGGGGTCCTGGCATTCCCCCCATCATGCCTGAAGATGCTGCTGCTGATGTGTTGTCTTGTCCTTGTTTATTGAAGTTGGGCATTGGCCGAAGCTCTCCTTCACTGCATTTCAAAAAACAGGTGGTACACAAGGCACATATTGAAAGACATCCACTTTGGGCACTGTAGCCTGAGTAGAAACACTCAATCATTGAATGAAATGCATGGAGATAATTCAAGCTAGCGTATCAAGTTGCTGAGGCTTTATGGTGCTGATCTTCAAATTTTCCATTCCATCAGGAAATGATCAGCATCCATCTACCCCAGCAGCCCTGCTACCTTTACTGCTGCTCCCGCTGCTGTTATTCATCTGCTGTAACCTCCTAAACAACCTGCCCCAAAAAGCATGACCTCCCCTGTTCTCAGGTCTGCTAAAGTTTGTGTGCATGTCTGTGCAACAAGGTGCAAAGGAACCTCACAAAGCCCCTATTTACTACACAGTACAATACAAACGAACAAACGTGTAATGTGCAGCAACCGCAGGGAAAGTGCTAATTATTACCCACATAGGAGCTTCCCCTACCGCCACAACCATCTCCCCCGCCAGTAACATACTTCAATCCGTCTGCTTTTCTGGGAGGTCAAAGAGTGGTTTTGTACCAGCACACAGTACATAACCACCGACATTGGGGCAGCATTCTCTGGGCAGGCTTGTCTGAGGTAATCCGCTCCTTCCCACATGCCTACATCAACTCAATGTGTCTGGTTATGCCTCCATATGTCATTGCTATGCAGCAAGGATACCCACGTTCACCTCACCCTGCTACCGGTCACATAGCCAACGGCCGGCGGCTCGGCAGGATCGACCGTCCTAGCCGAGGCATTGCAAATCGAAGGAGTTGTTCAAGATCGTTCCAGTCAGCCCTCACCTATGTGCAAAGGTACAGCTGCCTCCAAACTTGCAGCTCCCACCATTGATGATATGCGGGCACATCCGTGTCTTGAACAGAACACTTGGCCCTTTATCCTGCGGGGAAAGGCATGGTGCTGCATATCGGACTTCTGTGTAGACAGATATTCGTGAATCTAGTGTGCAAAAGCAGCCGTATAGTCATAGGCATCAACAAAGTTGTATGTTGCATGCACCTGATCGGCTGGTCGTTGATGTACATGACGAACAAAGGTGGTTTATCCTATGAGAATAGACACGGCGTAGCAACCCAAAGCTGTATCTGGATGCATGCTTATGTGAAGCAAGTATGCCGTTGAGGCGTATAGTCCTGGGCATTACCCATAGTACATATGCTTTAGGGTGCATGGGGTGTTGGCCAGTTATAGAGTGTTTACAGCTGTTAGCAGGTAAATGCGCTGATTCATTGGATGGTGCGACAGCCTCGGCTCTTACATTGATCTCACATCTTTCAGCCGCGATGCTCTGCTGTTCGCACATAGCAACAAACCTGGTTGGAGTCATGCCAGGAGCGCAGCATGGCCTGAAAGCTCTGCAGTGATCTATCCCATACATGCTTGATGCGTCCATGCATGTGCATTCAGATCCGAGCTCAGCTACCCTGCTCTTGAAGCGGTGCTCATGATGCGCAGTTAAGAATGTGAAAAAGGTTGCAACGGGAGGTGTCCTTAGGCCTAGCAAAAAAAACTGTCATTGGAGACTGAACATACACACTACAGTCATACATACACTACACTAAAAACTGGTTGCGGTCATGCCGAGGTTGCTGCGCGGTCCAAGGCCTGTGCAGTGTCCTCTATCACATCAATATAGTATGTATACATTAAAAACAAGTGTCGTATATGCTGAACCCACCTTAGGACCACGTCCTTGAGCAGCTCCCGCAACATCATGACTATATCTGCAGTTGCTCCCAAATTTGCATGAACCCCCTTTCTGCCACCTGTAAGGAACGAGACACATATCCTTATTACAAGCATATATTTCCAAACTAGGCTAGTGGAGCACTTGGCGTAGCTCTCCAGACACCCCGTTTTTGCTGTGGTGTGCGGTCTAGAGATACACATTTCCAGAAAGTCTGATGCCAGCAGATCACTCTGAGTGGAGTTTATGTCCGCAAGCATCATCTTGAATCGCATATCCCAGTCTGCACCCGCCGCCACCCTCCCCCATAAGGCACCACCCTTTCCAATAGGGCGGGCCTCCAGGCAGCTGCCATTTCTACCACAGGGCTGCTGCTGCCATGGTTGGTCAACTAATGATCAATCAAAACGCAAGACTAGCTAAAGCCAAAAGGTCATTCAAGACCAAGCAGCACAAGAGCCCTGATGGACTTGCCCATGGTTGGTGCAGACTGTCTAGTTTGGTTGCTGGTGTGTCTAGCAGCAAATGCAGTGGCCAGCAGGGGACTTAATAGAGACGGCTGGCTGATACTGCCCTCTAAACATCCTCCACTCAGATCCATCCCATACACCAAACCATCAGTGCGTTCATCAAGCTGATAGACTGTGGATGGACCTCAAAAGATATCGATTGACATGTGCACTTGCAATGCAAGGCACGCACAGATGGACCTCGTGATGCTGCTAGACACATGTGGTTCCCCCATACAGCCCTCTAGAGAACACAGATGAGCATGCTTTTCTGCATTCTGTCATGCTAAGGAAGAAGCTACGGCTGTCCTGCTGCTTCTGCGCATGCTGAGGCGGCTTCTGCGTTTGCAGCTGGTGCTGTTGCAACTTCAAACATTTGTGTTGCACGTGCTGTGCTGGTGATGCCTGTATGGGGGTCTAATCATGGAAATGTTCACTTTGGTCCTCTTGTGGTGCAGTTTTGCAGCTGTTCCTTCTGTTTGCATTCCTGCTGTTATTTGCTGCTGCACCCACTGCTGCTGTGGATACCAAAATGGCAGTCGATAACAAAGCTGCTAAATCTGGGGGTTAGTTGGCTCCTACTGCTGCTGCTGGCTCTATTGCTGCTGCCCTTGTCAGGCCCAGCACTAAGCGCCATTGCATGGACTCACTCGTAGCACACTCCACCGCCCTTATTCATCTGCTGTTGCTGCATCTGCAGGCAAACAGGTTATCGCTGGGGCTCTCTTTGGGATTGAGCAAGAGGTCAATTAGCAGTGCAGCATACCTGGTTCCCTTGGAAAGGCGGGCCAGGCATGCCACCTGGGGCCATGGCCCCCATCATGCCGTTAGGATTCATGAATCGAACGCACGCTGCTGCACGCAGGTCTCTCAATATATGCCTACTGCCAGTAACACGCTCAAGAGCACCTTCCCATGCCAAAGGAACACAGCAAGCACGTTCTCATAGAGAACTTCCCCGTACTATCTTGTTATGCTCGACCCATGACCAAAGGTTCTGCCAGTCCATCCCCTTCCTATTAAGCCGTTAGCCTTGGCAAGGGTGTACCGGACTGTAGTGCTCGCGGTGGGCAACGGGTGCCACACAGACCACCCTTGCTTTCATCTCAGCTACTTAATAACGTCGAAGCCGGTCACATATCAAGGTCTTGCACGCACTGTATTCGGCATCATCTGTCGGCCAATGGATGCAACAGCATGACCCAGATCACCATGCGTTCAGCAACTGGCGCACTTGCTAGTCACTCGAGACTACTACCATTTCGCGCACACTTGTGCCCAGCTCCGCACGCGCAATCGCATAGGACCTCTTCGTTTAGCAGCCCTAGGGGCCGAGCCTTCACATCAGAGCGTCACATCCCCCGCGCCTTCAACATGCTCAGCTCCCTACAGAACGCTCTTGGAAAGGTTAGCCATCCCCAGCCACTTCTTGTCAATGTATTTCCATGATATCAGCTTCAAACACATACCAGCAAGCAATGGCGCAGCTCTGCCCGGCAAGAGTGCCTGCCAGCACGTGCTGTTGCTCAACATCCGAGGCACAAAAACCTGCGCATGTATATACTTGGGCTTATGTATGCCCTTTTGTATTCAGGTCGGATCACGGAAGGCACCGCAAGCCCTGCACTTCTCTGACACGGCTCCATCATGGGATCAGCTGACTGACATGGTCAGGTGGGTGCAGCACATGCTAGGAGGCAGTACAGTGATGATCTTGCTTCTGCTGTGGAGCAAATCCTGTCTTGTGGCAAGGATCAACTGAAGTCTGCAATCCTGTTTATTGCCTATTGTAGCAGCCTGAAGGAGTCCCTAGACATTGGTACCCTTTTCATGCAGTTGTGGTTTGTACAAGGTCATTTAAACTTGATTCCTGCAGCACATGGGCTGGCAATGCTGGATCTGTTGTGGTGTTTAGCAGTGCTGTCATATGCTTCATTAAGCCTTAATAAGAATAAGCAACTTCTCAAGCATGTGTTCTGACAGCAAGCCAGGTCAAGTATAACCAGAAGGCGCCAAGTATCTTGTAGGGACACAGTCCTAGCAAACTTATCTCAAAAAACCCCTTTGCAGGGTACCCTGGATGAAAGGGTGCACTGTGTTCCACTCATTATTGCAGCTACTGATGCTGCAACTGCTGCTCTGTTTTGCAGGGCCAAGGAGGCTGAGCTGGGCATCACATACCCCCCTGACTTGGAGACAGGCCCCACCTCTCCGCTGTCTCTGAAGCGGACCTTTGGCAGCACAGAACCCATCAAAGTGAAGCTGTACAGGTGTGCTTAGATTGAGCACAAAGATATAAAAGGTAGTGGTCCCAGGCGTTTGAGTAAGGGAAAGCACAACACTTTTGCCGGTGTATATGGTCTCTGATTGAGCAATGTTGATACGTGCTTTTGACATGGCCTATGGAAGGTACCAGCAATCCAATATCTGAACTGCCCCCCTGATGCTTCGGGACTTACATACCTTGTGTATTTATTTATACATACATACGGGGTATATGTCGTATATCTTATTGCCTATTGTTTTGGGTATAGCCATCCTCTGAATGCATCTGTCTACTACCGGTGCATTTGCCTCTTCCTGGTTAAAGGGAGATAAGCCGGACACTCAAGGGTCTTCTCATGAGTACGAATTTGCAAGACTTGTGTGTCCGATGCTTTACTTGGTGCGGACATTGTTTGGAAGATGCGTGTTAGTTCTGCTCGGCCCGGCAGCCCTCTCGCAGTTGCCACACCTAAGATGTTTGTAGTATCTCTCCTCTCCGCAGGGACCATGCTGCGTGGCGTCTATGCTGCGCCACCAGAATTTTTCCTGAGTCAAAATTATTAAGATTTGTGGGTATTGTGGTCTACTTGTGGCTGACCGTGTTTCGTTTGTGCTCCCCTCTCGCCAGGGACCATGCTGCATGGTGTCCTTACTGCCAAAAGGTCTGGCTCCAACTAGAGGAGAAGCGCATTCCTTATATCATTGAAAAGATTAACATGCGCTGCTATGGAGACAAGCCCCCAAGCTTCATGGCTAAGGTTCCTTCTGGCCTGCTGCCTGTGCTAGAGATTGATGGACGTACAGTGACAGAGTCAGCAGTGATCATGCAGCTGCTAGAAGATGCGTTCCCTGATTATAAGCCTTTGATGCCGAAGCGGGGTAGCCCTGAGAGGGCTCATGCGGAGGGGCTGATGAAGCTGGAGCGCAGGTATGGGGGTGTGGCGTTATTGGAGTTGTTCGGGGCAATGCTGAGCTGCCGGGGGGGGGGGGCGCGGAGGGTGGCAGGGGGCGGGCAAGGAGGATATGTCTTTGGGCGGGAGGGTAAGGGTGGGCAGGGGGAGGGGGGGTGGCAGTACAGGAGTCATTTAGGGGCAAGGCTGGACTACGGGCGGGAGCGGGAGGGTGGGAGGGGCAGGGGCAGGGGGGGGGGGGAGCGAGGGGAGGGGGGCCGGTTACAGGAGTCACTCGGGGCGGAGCTGGGCTATGGTTGGGAGGGGGAAGGGGTGTGGGTGGGGGGTGGTGTTACAACAGTGATTATGCAGCTGCTAGAAGATGCTTTCCCTGATAAGAAGCCTTTGATGCCGAAACGGGTAGCCCTGAGAGGGCTCATGCGGAGGGACTGATGAAGCTGGAGCGCAGGTACGGGGGTTTGGCATACTACTGGTCTGCTGGATGAAGTACTGCCTTTGGCGGTACAGGAGTCACTCGGGGTGTTACATTTCATGATATGCCATAGCAGACTTTGCCATTAGGCGCCGCATCTCAAGCTATTACGAAAATACTTGGGGTAAAGCGGGATATAAGCGGCAGGGGCAGGCAGTGCAGGGCCACCAACACACCGCACATCCCCCAGGTGGTTTGGGGGGGGGGGCGGTGGCATTTAGGATGGGATTTGCAATAAGGTTGGGGTTTGCAATAAGATGGTAGTTTGGGAAGTACAGGCTGGTGGTTGTGTTTTGATATGGTCACCTGCGGCAATCTTTCGCCAGTGGTATGATCACATAATGTTTACCTTCAGATTCAATCTAGGCTACGACCTTTTTAATTGTGGACCATGCCCAGCAGCTAGGGGAAAGGCATGCAGATACTGAATCCATGATGCTCGCATCGCCTACTTCCGATGCAAGAAGACTTCTATCCTCACATGCTTACAGGTGCAGGATGTTCAGTTTCTCCGCTGCGCCTCCCTTGTGGCCTTCTCCCTCATCCTCTTCCTCATGTCTATGTCTATGTCCTTCCTGTGCAGGTTCTTCTCAGACTGGCTGAACTGGTTGTGCAGTGGTTGGAACCAGGAGGCTGCAAAAGCTGGCATGGAGCGCACGTTGCAAGAGATCTGCAAGCAGCTCAAGGCGTCTGGGGTAAGCTGTTCTTGTGTATGAGTAATGGAAATGCCTAAGGCTTTGCCGTAGCAAGAGCCCTGTAGCTCCCCTCTTGCACCTGCTGTCGCTAACCATTACACACCAGGCTCACCTTCACGCTGGACTCTTAATCAAGCCAGTAAACTGCCCTCTAAAGTTGCTTGTAACTCTGAAAGCCTCAATTCAGATGAAGCCGGTGCAGCTCTTAAGTTCGGGTAAAAGGAAAGCATGCAGAACCAGCTGTGTAGAAAAATTCTGCACAATGAAGGCATCAATTATCTGCTATGCTTTGGTGTGGGCACTTCATTGGCGGTCTGGTATGTTGGAGACTTAGTCAGCCTAATAGGCGACCTCTGTTCTGAATCCCTCACACCCTGCCTTCCATGGATGTCCTCCTGCAGGGCCCCTATTTCCTTGGTTCAGACATCAGCCTGGTGGACATCACCTTTGCCCCCATGTTGGAGCGCGCTGCTGCAAGCTTGACGTATTACAAGGGCTATGTCATGCGGGGTTCTGGCAAGTGGCCTGAGCTGGAGGCCTGGTTTGATGCCATGGAGTCACGACCAACGTACCTAGGAACTAAGAGTGATCATTACACACACTGCCACGACCTGCCTCCACAACTAGGAGGTATGCGGATGAGGGAACTGATAATGGGGCATTTTAGTCTAGGGGTTTGCCAACATGCTGTGCCGTATCAAGAGTCTGCGCGTGGCAATCTTTCATTGCTGGTTATACGCAATGCATAAACAATGTACGGACAGTGAGTGTTGGCCGACATATCTGGGGACTAAGAGTGACCATTAAACAGACTGTCACGATTTGCCTCCACAACTAGGAGGTATGAGGATGAGGGAACTGAGAATGGGACATAGAAGGTGCCAAGGGTTTGCTTTCATGATGCACCCCATCAAGAGTCTGGGCATGGTGATTTGGTTTCTGGTGTAGACACAGGATCAGTATTTGGACAAACAGCGTTATGGTTTTGTGCGTTGGAGTGACGGGCAAGAGTACGGTAGTGGGTGAGTTGAGGATGATCATTACACACCATATCATGACCTGCCTCCAGAGCTAGGAGGTGAGGAGATGGGGACGGGAGATACTTGCAAATGCTTTTCTGATGTACTGAGTTTTGGAGTTTGTCCTTTGACGTTATCCTGTCATGACTCGCCATGCCCAGTGGGGTGGCTTGAAGGCAGCGAGCGAGAAATAGGCATACCGCTGGTGTAAGTGTTATATTTGTATCCATGATCAGTGCATGCATGCATGTTTATATGCACCTCTTAGGCAAGTTGCCACATGACCCCTGAGGACAGGCAAATATGGTAAGACCTGGCACCCACCCGTCACCCTGTTATTCGCCATATGATCTCTGGTGGTGAGACCTCTGCAGAGGCATTAAGTGGTCAAGGCGGCAGTACTGGCACCTTTCCCTCGCTCTTTTCATCTTTTGCTCTTCTTCCACATATCTGATGGCTCTAGTGATCTGTTTACCTCCTTCAGATCCAATAACATCCTGGCCCTTGTTTCTCCCTGAACCTTTCGCCAAGGAAATGGCGGGCAAAACAGCAAGATTCCCCGGCCCCTCCCCCCCTTTCACCATGTTCCTGTTCTTGAGCAAATCTGAGGACTCTATCAATCGTGTACTGTTTCTCTGAATCCAACAATTACCCTGCCTCTTCGTTTCTTGCTGCACCACAGGTTGCCACATGACCCCTGCTGGCGAGCCTTTTGCCGAAGCCATCGACGGGCAAGACGGCAAGACCTGGCACCTCCCCCTCGCCCCGTTATCCGCCACTTCCACCCCCGAGGCATATTCCCCAGGCGAGGACCCCCCTAGGGACAGACTCGCGGCCGCTGCGAAGCTTGTGGGGTACCACTCAGCTGTGGTGAGGTTTGCGTTGCGGGGTTGTGGGAGCCCGGGGAAGCGCCCGGTGTCGGCGCCACTGGCTGATCCAACGGCGGAGGCGGGGTTGGAGTATGAGGCGGCAGCAGATGCAGCGATGAGGCATGTGGTACATGCGCTGCTGGTGGGGGTTGAGGCGAAGCAGGTTACGGAGCAGGCACTGCAGGTGAGGGAGAAAGGGTTGGATGGAGGAAGCGAGGGGACTGGGGGAGGGGGTTGAGGGGCGGCAATGTAGTGCATGTGTTGCTGGTGAGTGGTGGTGGAGGCTAAGTAGGTTACGGAGCAGGCACTGCAGGTGAGGGTGAAAGGGAGGGAGCGGAAGGAGGGGACTGGGGGGGAGGGGGGGAGGGGTGTTCCACCTCGCTGTTTTTCATGTCGGCTGCGAGGTGCGGGGCCTATGGCACTTTCTGCTATGGCATTGTAAAATGAACTAGGAGTGGCAATGTGCTGCATGCGCTGCTGGTGCGGGTGGAAGCAAAGCAGGTTACGGAGCAGGACTGCAGGTGAGGGAGAACGGGTTGGAAGGAGGAAGCTAGGGGCCTGGGGGGGGGGGGTGAAGAGGGTGGGGTAGGGGTGGCAATGTGGTGTATGGTTTGTTGGTTCAGTTGGGTTAAAGGATTAGTAGGTTACGGAGCAGGCACTGCAGGTAAGGAGGGATACTGTACTGCTTTGCCCATCCTATGAGAGGTGGTGAGGGAGGGGTTCCTGATGGGTGACGTTGGTGTAGTGAGCCCACCGTGCCCAGGCTGTGGAGCATGGCAAGCAGGGTCACTGCGGTTGCGGAGCCCCGTTTGCCGTTAGTAATCTGCAGTTGTGTTCTTTTGCGCTTCTGTGCCCAACCAACTCATGCTTACTACATTGGGCAATGCAAGGGGGAGGAGTGGTGGAAGCAGGTTCAGAGCAGGCGGTACCAGCGATGGAGTGGCCGAGGCTGGCTTTGCAGAGAGGGGGGTGTGGAAGCAATGGAAGCAATGGATGCTGCATATCGAGTATATCAAGCATGTCACATGGGGGGGGGGGGTAGCAGATTGTGCTAGGGTGTGTTTGCAGGACCATAACATGCTAGTAGGAATTGTTTGCAAGGGGGAAAGGAGTAGCCAGGTGGGGTTTGGGGCAGGCCGCAAGTACGCTGTTGGCAGCTGATGGGAGTTAAAGCAAGCCTGTTGGAGATGGACAGTGGGGCTGCTGCCTCTAAAAGTCAACAAGCAGCCGTAGACATGCATCACCCACTGATAAGCCAGACCGATATATTATATGCAACAGTCTTTTGATGGTCCGTGATGACTACTAAGATTGACAGCGGCAGAAGTGCCGGCACTGATCCCGCACATGGAAGGGCTGTGACGTTTCGTGCTGTGGCTGTGTCTCATGCGAGTGGTTCCTTGTTCATGTTCTCCCCAGGTGTCTGAGTCTGCATCTGGAGGCTTTGGTGGTGCTCCTGTCATTGCAGCTGCAGAGTATCTGAGGGACAGGGTAGGAGTGCCACGTGACCTGAAGCTGCCTGCAGCGCGGCAGCTGCGCGCGCACCTGAACTGGCTTATTGACACTGTTGGTGCAGCAGCCTAGAGCTGGGGTGGGATGAGCTCTTTGATGTAGGTCTGGAATGCTGCCATCTGAGAGTCCCAGAGGCGTATGGTGTGAAGCTGAAGGCTGGACTCAGCCGCTGGGGCCGGCGCTGAAAGCATTCAGTGATGCTAAGCGTATTTTGATGTCAGCGTATTGTCAGTTTGTGAGGGTCGTTAATGAAGCAGATCGTAAAGAACAGATGCGGCAATGTAGTAAGTCAACCTGCGAGTTATACTGCATGCGGGGACCCCTTCTCTGTAGTACGCACGTGGGCTTTGCAGTTCAATCAGCTTTGTTACTTGGTCCTTCGAGAATTTAATTGCAAGTGACCCAGTGGCACTCGTGGCACACCAGCTTCCGGGACTATCGCTGAAGCTTATCCGCTTAAAACATGCGCCAACGGAGTTGCACTTGCGAAGTCGCATTGGCAACGCATGTAAATGATCACCACTTCAGCCCACGCTCCTTTCGATTGCAACAGCAGCAGAGAACCAACCCACCAGAATCATCTCCCTTTCGAAAGTTGTGACAGGCCTTTGAATATGCCTATCGTACATCCATAGCATATGCCTGCGGTTCTTTAGGAAATAGCTGCCCCAAAATAATTCCAGCCATGCGGAGCGGAGGCGGAGTTTTGTGCATAGCTGCCCTACAGCTAGTGGTCGGTCTGTCCCTCCTGGGTTTGTATGAAGGCTACAAGCGGTATTACTACAATGTATTTGTTGCCCAGATGAGCTCGTTACAGAGAAACGAAACTGTGGCCTATGATGAGCGCATCATCCCTTACGAATCGCCATTGGACTACAGGTGAGAGGGAGGCCTAATGCTAACCATGTTACCACTGCATTCCCAATAGCCCAAGAGGGCATCTGGTCTGGAACTGCTCACTGGCAGCTTGCGTCAGGCACGAGACACCTTGCTTGACCATGACATGGTTGATCTAGGTATGTTAAGCTTTTGAATTGTGACTTATCTCTGGAAGTGAAGGGAACAACAAGCAGCAACAGCTTGAGCTGGGGATAGTAGCCAGCTTCAGATTACCAGATTACCAAATGGCCCCCTTAAAGTGAGTGGGGGCAGCACCACTCACAAGGAACCAACTGGTGCGCCAACGTCATATTCAAACTGCGCTAGAGGCAAGCTACTGTGGCATCGGGGCCTATATCATCACAATGCCATGTATGTTTCTTGGACGTGCTGTCTAAGATTGCAATTCTATGTGGCCCTCAATTTTCTGTATTCCTCTACCCGTGTGGGACTAGCACTCATGGTTATCTTTCCTGCTTTCTCCTGTGCAGGAGTCCTATGGGGATGATCTTCTACCTTGCAATAGTCAATAACATCTTCAGCATATGTGGCCTAGCTGGCGTGTTGAATGCACATAGGGAGCTCGTAATAGCTTTCTTTGCTTTCAATGCCACACAGATGGTGGTGGCATTCCATTACTTCGTAAGCGGGAACGCTAGGCCTGGGAATGGGCTTGTAATATGTAATAGGTAATCGTAATCTGTACTTTTGAGAATGGGGCTGTGATCTCATGAACGCTATGTATATCATTTTCAAGCTGAGCCAACGGCCATGGACAGAATCCAGTGCATCTGCATGCGGAAACTGTTAGCATTGATACTGCTGATATACCCTGCACATGCTGTGTGCCCATTATGCACGTTTATCATGAGGGTCACATGATCCCTAAAGGGCTCTTCATCAGTCATCAGTTCTGGGCACTCAAGGGCAGTGCTGCAGGTTACCCCAAGTCCGGACTTTGTGCTGCATATGGGTTGGCATTCACTACCATTGTTTTAATCACACTTCATGATATGCCACAGCAAGAAGTGCCATGCAGATATCTCCGCTTTGGCAATGCCGTCACACGTGCTTGCAGTTCTGAGTCAGGCAGAGTTGCAGTGGCTGATTGCTATAAGAATGGTGCCTTAATCATGGAGACATGGTGCCCTAAGTATTGGAGATGAAAAATGTTGTAAAAAGCGGATAATGGCCCACACTGAGCCCTTCAAGAAGCAGACGTAGCAATCCTGCTGAAGTTCAATGGAGCAAGGCACTGTTGCTTCTTATGCAGGTGGACATGGTGGCAGAAGCAAACATAAGCTACGGCGGGGAGCCTCCGAAACTGACCTCATATGAGCGAGCAGCAGCAGCGTTCCTCTTCTTCAATTTTGTGCTCTCAGTAGCGGCGACGGTGTTTGCAATGAAAGCTGTTGATGAGATCAAGCAGAAGCAGAGAGAAGAGTATACTCGCCTCAGCGTGCTTGGGGATGCTCTTCATTTTGAGCCAGATAGCAACAGCACCAGCAGGGTTTAAGGGAAATGAGGTGTGTCGTAGCTACCGGTGGTAGCATGTGCTGGGTCTAGGATTTATATATGTCCTTGCTGATAGTACTGCAGGCTTCGCCCTTAATTAGTTCAATCTGCTTCTGAGTACCTAAACCTCCCGGGCCTGCCCGTTAGAAAAATTTGCCTGCATGGAGGCGCTGGAGAAGGGTGGAACTGAAGTTCCCTGGCAACATGTAGGGCTAGCAGCCCTTTGCGGTTGGCACACCTTCAAATGTTGGTTTGTTTGTTTACATGTACTGTATTGCAGTAGCCATGGCCTTGGTCCCCTTCTGTGAGGGGGTTTGTGGGGGCTGCAAGAGGTCCTATGTGTGGAATCCTTGCTTAGGTCACCACCTTTGAGTAGGGTGTTGTATGTATACTATCCGTCTAGAAGCCTTATGTCAAGATGGAGCTTGGTGCAGGTATCGAATCGAGCTGCTTGGAGCTATGCATGGGCCCTGCTGGGTTGGCCAACTTGGTCTTCTGAGGTTGCCAACCTGCTCATGTGCCTGGTAATTTCCAGGTCTGCTGGGTTGGCTAACTTGGTCATATGCTGTCTGCATTGGATGCCGCACTAGTTAAAGCTGGAGTGCAGCCATTTAGCATTAGGTTTGTGAAACCTGTTCATAGAGTTCGATTGGGCTTCGGCTGGTTTTCGCACACCTAAGAGTGGAGCACTAAAGCAGAAGCTGGGCGGAATGTTTGCGACAGCGCACGCCCCAGAACTTGCATGCCCGGCAGAACACGAGTCAGGAGTGGCTTACGTCAGTCCGGACGCACGCATCATCAGCCCCCCCCCCCCTACCCTGGCTAAGCATTACCTGCCATGCTGCTTCGTTTCAGCTTCAGCCTTGCTTCAAGTTTCTAAGGGTCACTACCAGATGTTCCTTGGGCAGCAGCACTGCCTGCCAGCACCACATACAAACCATTCTCCACTGCAAGCAACTGATGGCACTGGAGCATGCGCAATGCACACGTGTGTTCTCGACGGTTGCTCACGCATCAACCACGGAGTTAGACAAGCCGTTTGGTTGACGCACGTTGCGCCCGTCTTTACCCGGACAAGTGAACGAAGTGAACGTCGGACGGATTACGTTGCGCTCCAGGGCCTCTGAACCCATATATAAAGCCACAGTATACCTCAACATAGGGCGCAGGCATGAACCCGTCGGTGCCCCTTCGCCCGGTGTGTAACACTTGTCCGGGACGGCCGAAGGCCCCTTGATTGCGCTCCAGGGCCTCTAAACCCATATTTTGTGCCTCGGCTTCCGCCCTAGTTATAAGGTGAACCCTGCCCTAGCCGGTGCCACCGAGTGAGTGCGTTCATCGAGCAAGCGATTATGATCCTTTTGGCAAGCGCCCCTGCCTCCTTGCACCCTCTTGAGGCAGCCCCGGTGTGCCCGAGTTGTTCCGTAAATCCTTCCTTGACTTTCTTGCTGCTTGCTGTGTCTGGCCCATGCCGCTTTACCGCGCTCCCTGGCCCCTCTTTCAGCTTGTCTGTGGAGGTTCTCCGGCAGGACTGCGCCAGATTTGCCGTCAGTGCATGCTGTTCCTGCCGAGTTGCTGAGCTTGTTTTTGTTTGGTTCTTCGGGGAACATCCATGAGGTCACCGCGCCTAGCCTCGCGGGTGTTTTGCCTCATTGCCTGCACTGCTCCAGCCTTTTGATTGCGCATTCACCACATTCTTGGAACTGTGGAGTCATTGTGCGGTCGTACCGCCCACGGAACACCCGGCCCTTGGAGGGGTCGCCACTTCACAACACATGCATGTGCCACGAATGCCATGTGCAAGGGGTGTAGGTATGGGACTTTTACGGCAGAAGCAAGCCTTGCAACACTAGTCAGCAGCAGCCTTCACCACATTCTGTGGCAAAGCTATATTACATTTCATGATATGCCATAGCATAAGTGCCATAGGCCCCGCACCTCAAGCTGTCACATATATAGCGGAGCTATATATGCAGGCACTCTAGGCACAACTTCAGCTGCATGGATCAACGGGTTTTCGAGCTGCAAATCACGCCAGGAATTACGGAAGGTCCAAGCTGGATAAGGAGTTCACCACTGCTTGCCTCCGCAGTTCATGGGCTGCATATAGTCGTATTGGACCTTGTTATGCATTCGTTCTGCTGCTCTCCTTATGCCATAGCCAAACCTGCTGCTAGTACCTGCTGCTATTAGTCAGTAGTTGTGTTTATATGTTTGATATATCTAACATGAATGGTGAATGAAGGAAAGGGACGAGAAAGTTACTTGAGGTGAAGTGCTGCGATGCATGGGCCTGAGGTCACGTCTCATGTAGCCAACCTAAAGTCTCTGTTTATATGTCTAACATGAATGATGAATGAAGAGATGAGATTGGAGCGTAAGCTAAAAGAGTGAAGTGCTGCTGAGCATGTTGTTGAGGTCACGCCTCATCTTGTTGAAAGTGATGCATGTCAGCACTATTATCATAGAACAAAATAAGCTGCTTGCTGTGCTATGGCGCTAAGAAGAGTTGTAGTGGAGCCATTCATGCAAGCTATCATGCCTAGCTGTTCATTCTTCTTGGTTCACGGGGGGGATGCAGGGGGGGGCAGAGCCCCCCCCCCGCCTCCTCATATTCACGCCACATACATCAGCACTATACATTCTCGCTGGCATACCCACATCACCATTCATGTTAGATACATCAAACATATCCCAGTCATGTCATCTGCTGCCCGGGATGCTATCGAAACCTTTTCGTGCATTTACATTGCACCACATAGACCGTCTCCGCTAATCTAAACAATCTTGTCCGGGATGGCCGAAGGCCCCTTGATTTATTAGAGCGGTAGTAAAGCTGATAGTCCTCACCCGATCACCACTTCTCCAGGCACCGGGGGCACCAGGCACCAGCTCTCACTTGATCACAAGCAACCTACCAGAAGGGATGTATAGATCTACAGTGTTATGTCTGTATCAAGCTGACGATTCAGTTTCCTGTAGTGATTGCGGCTACCTGAGCGAGAGAGGCAGACTAGAGGTCATGGTGGTCAGCATTGGCCGAGTTCCTTTTTATGCCGTAAATATTTACAGAAGCAGGGTGCGTGTACTCCCGATCAGCGGCACTATGGTGAAGATCTCTGGCTTAAAAAGGCTGCTCCTAGTAGCTCTGGTGCTGCTTGTATGCCGCAGCAATCTGGTGGGAGCGCAGGAGAAGTTCAGGATCTTCGACGTTGGCGCGGAACCGGCAGCAGACACTGCAAACGCGGCCACTTTTGGGGGGTTATGGTCCAAGTGGAAGCCCTACTACCCATGGATGCCAGCAGATACCTGCGGTTGGGACTACGCATCCACAGCATATTGGTGGGTCATCTTTGATGGTACCACCGTCTGCAGTAATGTCTACGGGAGAAACTTGGCCGCCTCTGCAAGAGCTGTGATGAGACGCACCACCCAGTTACGTCCCTTCAAAATAAACACTGGCACTATCATCTGCACCAGAGACAGCGCCCGCAAACGGGTCACGTACGTCGTATCGGTCACTGGGTCCCCTGATACAATGAGAAGCTTGAGGAATTTAAGGCTTCGTGCATCAATGCGTAGTGTCGTGTCTAGGTCCAACCTGATGACCGTCAGAGGCGCAGCTAGAGGTAATGTATTCTAACAATAATACTAACATATTAAAGTAAATATTTTATATATTTAATATATAAATATATTAATGTATCTAATAGGATTTCCATTGTTCTGCTCTGTGTCGATTAGTCTTGCCAGGGTCTAGGCTTTGGGTAGTGTAAGGTGACTGCACATGAGGCTTTCCGTTCGGAAAGGGATGTAGTCCTTTTCATGTATGAATCTTGGTGGTTGTCTTAGTTACTAGCTATACAGTCAAGGACATGTCAAGATCAATTCAGGCAGAAGTATGTACACATCATCGACCCACTGCCTATTAAATCCAATGATGAACTTGGGCACTGCATGCTCTCACCCGCCACTGATCCTGGACAGGTAGATAGTACCAGTGGCTATTGATAAGCCAAGGCCCAGGCACTGACACATACCTTTCCTTGCTGATGGTTGTGCATGCAGGAATGAAGTTCTTCGGCTCAGACTGGGTCTACGATTACTGGTGCAATGGTACGTAGGCAAATACGGTCAAAACATCTGGTACAAGGGTGTTATTGTTGGAGCTCGCACCTCACTGGTTACTTGGTTATGCTTACTCTTGTGGCTTACAGTAATGGAAGTAGCTTTGACCTACCTATCAGTTAGTGAAGGCCACCTCCCCCAGAGTATAACTCAGCCAGCCCAACTCCTACTTACATTCAGACACTAGACCCCATTTTCGCAATTCCACTTACCGCACACTACTGCACACTGAACATACATGGCCGCACCTTGTGCTTAATTGCAACTGTGACTGCTTGTTTGTAGTGCCATGTTGTGCCGTGTCTGGGCACACAGCTCAGTGGGGAAGGTTACTAGTAGGCCGGCTGTAGACAGCCAGTTCAGTTCCTCAAGCCCCGGCCATTTCCCACCGATTCCTGAGCTGTGAACTTGCTGTGCATGTCCTGTTCCGTTGTTCTTTTGACTGTCGTGTCCATGTGGCGTGTTCAATCATCATGATGTTGTCACGTCTGCGCTCATTCCACCATGAGCGGCATGCAAGTAAGGAAGGAATTATGCTTGCTACAGTGAGAGCACCTGCCACATGACCGATATGTCCTGGCTCGTCAGATCACCACCTCCAGCCCATCCGAGCCACCTCACTTTTCAATTCCTGCACCATATCCTCCCAGAAGGGGTGTCCTCACCTGCCCTAGTTACCCTTCTCCCTGCTTCTGCGGGCAGTATATGCTCTGAGCAGCCGCAACAGCTGTCCATTCCAGATAAAACACAGTCGAGGGCAGCCACAGCTTCAAATCCAGTTTGCTTTTGCATATCTTTACAACTCCAGAGCAAGTAAAGTGTACTTGAAAGTCAGCGGGTGGAGAGGGAAGCAAGCATAATCCTTACTAAGCTGAACCCAATTACTGTTCCTGTGCATCCTGCAGGTTGTCCCCTGACCCCTGACTTGACCAACACCAACTTTGCCATTGAGAATGTGACGTACAGTTGCACTACCACTACTGCAAACTCGGAGGCCTGTCCTTACACATGCCCCGATGGCTTTGAGCCTTTGGCGGATACCGACCCCGTATGCATTGCTGCTGGATGGAGGTTCAGCTGGGTGCAGGGTACAGGCGGCCTGCCTAGTTGTGTTTCTGCTGCTCCAGCTGGTGAGCATGCGGTAATGTCTACCCTAAAACGTGAATTCCAAGACAGCAAGCAATTATAAAACATTCTGCAAACGATCTATGACATGTGTATGATGCTAGCACATGTGCCGCAGTTAAGTAAAGCCCCTCCTTACTATCATGGTGAGGACGTAAGTGGAGGGGCTGTGGGGGTGCAAGGGCGGGCTGTGGGGGTGCAAGGGCGGGCTGTGGGGGTGCAAGGGCGGGCTGTGGGGTGCAAGGGCGGGCTGTGGGGGTGCAAGGGCGGGCTGTGGGGGTGCAAGGGCGGGCTGTGGGGGTGCAAGGGCGGGCTGTGGGGGTGCAAGCCCCGATCAGGCAGGTGGCGTTCTGCTCCTGCAACCAAATGGCCAGTGAGCTTGCATTGGTGGGCCTGCTACTTGTGCACTATGATCGGCATTTCATGTGCGAGCAGCAATGGAACTACAGGCTAGCAATTGTACGGTTGTGGATTGGGCTTCAAGTTTCGTTTGCAATTTCTCCCAGAAGACAGCTAGCTTCTTGGCTAATGTGAAAGCCCTGTTCATGAACAAGTGTATAGCTACTGATGTGACTGGAGGTGTATACAAATTAGCCTCTCATACAGGATTCGGCAGCCCTTTGGCGCTCTATTTTTCTCAAATAAATTCTCACGGCGCCCGACTAAAAATTGTCTGGTTGGACACATGCTTCTAAGGCGCTGCATGGCCCGGAGGGCTGTGCAGTGGTCTCTCTTAAGTAACATGTAGTGTTACTGACAATGTATCTAGTAATGGCATGCCTTTATCCCTGTGCATCAGGGAGCCGGCTTCGCTGGACTGGACTGCCGCATGATGTGTGAATTACGACTGATGTGGATTACACTATTTGCGCTGTGTTAACTCTCTAAGTGTGTCACTTGGTATGCCGCCATTTTGCAGGGTGTGGTCCTGTCAGCTTGGATGGGCTGGACCCTAATCTCCGATTGGCTTTCAGTGATGACTGTTCTGAGGTTCTTGAAGGCGGAACATGCGCTATCTCATGCGGTGGTAATCCTGCTGCGACATCTGATGCTGTGTGCACTGGTGGAATTTGGGACTACAGCGCCCTCACTGGCATCACATGTTAATCACATGCGACAAATAGACCCCGGGGCTGCATCTATGGCCAAACATACAAGCACTACTCCTGTGCACAGAAATGCTGGGACCATTCGCAGGCAACCGCCTGAGTGTCACACAGTGGAGCAGTACAAGGCCAATGCGGGTACATATTGCGATGATCCATCTGAAGGCACACGAGACATATTTATGAAAGGCAATTATGAAGAACTGGCCTTGAGACATGCATACAGGCAGCGCCTGGTGCCTGAGCCATGTCGTCCTTGTTTGGGAGTGTGCATACGTTCTTGAAAGCTTTTGGTTCGTGGGGTTAACCTCCTCCTTACCAGCAGCAAGCACTTCTAGTTACTGCTCATGTTGGCTGCTGATCCATCATCTGCGTTGGTATGGTGGCTAGCTAGTGGAGCCATCCCGGCTAAGGCATGCTTTGGCATTGCATGCCATGGATTTGGTTGGTTATGCCACCACCTTCACTACCTCCATGTTGGTGGATGGCAGCTGGCAGTGCGTATGTGGCTGGAACAGTACCTCATGCTGTGCCTTGTGGCACACCGGTCTGATTGAGGTGTCCTGTGTGCAAGGTTAGACTGTGGTATGGTATGATGTGGTGTTGCTGGATGATGTTATATCTTCTGTGTTACTGGAAGTTATTGCTTGTACCTTGTGCGTTAATGTTTGCATGAGGACAGTATGTGCATATGCTTATTGCAGGCAGCCCATTATTACACCAGGCTTCAGCTAGGTGGCCTCGGTTGGCTTTTGGACTGTGTGCAGCTGTGTACTGACTTCAGGCCTGGACACCTACATGTCTTTCACTTATGCTTAGGCACTGGCATGTGTTACGCGCATTGTTTTATCATTATGGCGTACACACCAGCCATGTGCATATGCATCTAAGAAGAAGCTGATCACACCAGGCTTCCACATCTAGGTGGCTTCGGTTGGCTTGTGGACTGTGTGCAGCTGGATGATAACTGTCCACTTGTTCAGCTAGCTCTAGATTTGTAAGTGTGATAAGCACCTTGTGGTTAGAGTGACGGCTTGCGGGTGCAGGGCCTTGTTGCTATTGGCATGTTGTGCTATAGCGTACACAACATATACATCTGAGAGGATGATCACTCGTTACCTGGGGCTAACTTGTGTAGCGGTGCCACAGCTGGTTTGTGGACTGCCTTATGCTGTGTTTATTGAGTGGCCACCAGGGTAGTGTTACATGATGGCTCACCCAATGCACCATCACCTGGCTAGTGGTCTAACTTTTGACAGTGGATGTGAGCACTATCACGTGGCATTGCTTGGATAATGATCTGACTTGAATGATGGATTTGGTTAAATACAGGGGCCAGTGCTTCTACCTCTCCAGGACCAACCAGCTCCCATGAGCTGATCATGGCCACTGAGGTGGTTATTTTTGGAGAACTAGACTCCCGCTTGATAGCAGACTATGAGCGGTGAACAAATGAAGCAACGAGTCTGGAATGTAAGCTAAGGTGAAGTGCTGCTGATGCCTGTTTATGAAAGCACATGGTCCCCTCTTTGAATTTCGGTGCAATAAAGTTCATGTACCTTCCAAGGAGGAGTGTTCTTGATTGGGTGACGTATTGTTGTGCTGGAGCACGAGGAGCTCGGTACGGGTTGCTAGGTGCAGGAGTTTGGATACCCATATAACATGACTGATGTACGAAGAGGTGAGACTGGAAAGTCAGCATATCTCAAGTGCTGCTGCTGCCTGTTGATGAGATCATAGGGTCCACCCCTTAAACTTAGGTGCACTGAAGTTTATATGAGATAGATCACTGCACAGCTTTCGGGCCGTGCACTAAAGTTTATTTACCTTCATTCCAACTCAAGGGGCAATCAAGGAGTGTTCTTGATTTTCAAAGAGTTTCCAAGGAGACCATGTATTGTTCTCCAGCATGGGAGGGTTGTGGGAGGGTTTCCTTGGTGTAAAAGATCAGAAGGGGACTCTGAAGCCCTTACATGAGGTGGAACTGTCCCACAACTTGATGGGCAGTGGGAGATCAAGATAGGTACCCATTGGTGGGGGAAAAGCTGCGGGGAAAGCACTAGCCTAAAATGTCAAATGCCAGGGTGAAAGGGTCATGATAACTTTGGGGAGATGCAGCAATGCAGAAGAAAAGGGAAGTGTGCAGCAGCAGTTCGCCGCAGCCATACAACAACAACAAACATTTAAGGTGTGGCAACCGCAAAGGGCTGCCCGCAGGGCCATATCCCGCAGCAACTCCGTCAAGTCTGCCATAGCCTGCCAACAGCACTCAAGAAAGGAACATCATACATCCCAAACCTCATGGGGTGCAGACTCAACACCACAGTGTACCAAATTGGGCCCTTCATACAGCACACAGTGCCGTTACACATTACTGTGAATCGGGGAGTTTGTGGGGAGTTTGTGGGGGCTGCAACTGAGGTTGTACGTGTTAATTAGGTCACCACCTTCGAGTAAGGCTGTGTGTGGACACTATCTCTAAAAGTAATTGATTTCAAGATGGAGCTTGGTGCAGGTATCGAATCGAGCTGCTTGGAGCTATGCATGGGCCCGCCTGCTGGGTTGGCTAACTTGGTTTGCTGAGGTTGCTAACTTGCTCATGCGTCTGGTAACTTCCAGGTCTGATGGGCTGGCAATTTGGTTATTTGGGGTCTGCAGTGGATGCCGCATTAGTTGAAGCTGGGAGTGCAGCCAAATCTCATGAAGCATTAGGGTTGTGAAATCTGTCCATGGAGATCGTTTGGGCTTCGGCTGGTTTTCCGCACATCTGAAGAGTGAAGCACTAAAGCAGAAGCTGGGGAATGCGTATGATAGCGCATGCCCCAGGGCTTGCATGCTCGGCAGATCAGGAGTCAGAAGTGGCTCATTGGCTCACCTCAGTCAGACGCACGTGCACACTACAGTTGGCACGGGTGACCGGAGTGACCGCCGAAGAGCTACTTCTTACACATTGCACATGTACTTGCACATGTTTTCGTTCAAAAGCCGTTAGGCCACTTCCATGTTCATCGGCTCTAGCTATTCAGCCAAAAGCATGTTCCGTCCCTATTTATCATGTGCAACTCAGCTTGAAGTCTGCTACGCTGGGCATGCCGGCTGCCCTGAATAAAAGCACACTTGTTATCTAAAAACGATTCTCATGGAGGCAAGCGACCACCTGATATCTGTTACCTGCGAACAAAGTTACGGGGTCCTACCTTGGTGCGCCACGCCCGGTTGAACTGACTGCAGCACATGAACTACCCTTGGCCTCAACTAGCATCCTTTTGTGCAGCTCGGTGAATCTGTATGGTGCAGCTTTTCTTACTATCGTCTACGGGTACTTGCTGCTATGTGGAGCAAATCTCATCGGAGATGGTGGGGAGCACCTCATGGATTTGAATCTAGGCTCAGGCATCATAGGAGGTAATGGGATGAGGCAACTGCCACAGCTGCCACGAGACACACTATGCAACACCCGCATGCATGAACTGGGGATGGTCAACCTGCAGACCCATGCAGCAGAGTCAACCAACTTTTCTGGGCAATGTGCTGCAGGTCTTGTGCTTCCTATCCTTGGGGCTCTCCCAGATTCGATCATCATCTTAGTAGCTGGCCTACATGGCTCCAAGGCCATGGCTCACGAGCAGGTAAGCCCAAAGGCAGCTGCTAGTAGCAGCCTGGGCTATGCACCATTCAGCTTCTACACTTCTAGACATGGGAGCTTGGTCCATCAAGGTCATGGTTCATCCCTTGCCAGCCTGTCAGCGTGCTATTCCAATTTAATGTAGAAATGCCTTGCAGCAGCAGTTAGAAGGAAGTAGCCAGGCGCATCTTCTGACTTGGGCAAGCACCAGCCGTGATTTGGGTAATGGGAGGTGATCACTGTACACAATTCATGGTGGCGTTTTGGGACCCTTCAATGGCCCAGCATCTGCATGACTGCAGTGCGGCGAGATGCATCTGCTCCACATGCAGCACCTAGCACAAGCCCTGTACTTTGCATGCAGCTAAGCCAAGCACAGGCATGCAGACAGCGGCTGCAGGCCCATGCAGAGTCGTTGCCCTTCCAAGTTGCAAAATGGCAGGTAGCTAGCTGATCTACCGGTAGCTTGAGCTGGCATTGCCAGGCTTAACATGTCTGCTCCCAGCACCTGCAGCTGCAAGCACGGCTGCAGGTGGGGAGGGGACTGTTTCTGCAGTCTATGTAGAGTAGCGGTATGTTCATTGGCACTGGCAGAAGGTGTCTCCATCAACAAATCAGAACACAAGACCAGCTATGCCAATGGCCAACCAAGCCAGGCCATGAACACAAAACTGCTGATCACAATCATGAAGCCACACAACCGTGGTGGAGTTGCCCACGCACAAGCTGAGGCTAGAAGAAGAAAAAGGAGGAGGTGTCTGCAGACCCCATAAGTTACCCTTGCTTGTTTGCAGGTAGCCATTGGCATGGGGACCTTGGCTGGCTCCACCATTATGCTGCTCACGATTGTCTGGGGAGGCTCAGTCGTCTGTGGACGCTGCGATCTTGATGGACAGGTATGATTCCGCTGAAATAAACTTGTAAACAGGCTGCTCTACATGTTCATTAATACTGCTGTAGACGTTCTTTTAACCATGATGATTATGACACTAGCACAGCGCTCAAGGCAACTGCAGCCAAAACTACAGCCTGCATTCTTGTTGCAATGCATGGAAGGTAATGGGTACAGAGCAGAGCAAAGAATGCTTGAGGGAAGGTTTGCCGTAGCGCTTGTCCCAGCAACTCTTTGCGCAGCGTCATCCTTTCAGCTTTTGAAGATCGTTGCCAGACGCTATGGCTGATGTCTGCCACGTTTGCGACCTACTGTTGCAGGGGCTGCAGCAAGACAAGGTCTTGACCCACCCTTGGGACCTTGTACGGACTGGAGTGTCAACAGATGTCCATACCCCTAGATGTGCTTGGGCTATGGTTCTGAGCTCATTTCTATACCTCGTGGTGCAGGTCAGCTCAACGGTGGAATGGTCTGATGAGCAGATGGCTAGGTCTTATGTGCTGGTTGCAGACAGTAGGGAATGATTTTATTAGCTGGCTTTCTAGCCAGAGTGTGCTGTTCCCTTGCACATGCCTCTGCTGCAGGCAACCATAATAGATGATGTCATAGACCAGAAAGAGGGGCAACATAGGTCCAAGTTCCACACTGTTCTTGAAGACTCCATGCCTTGATGGTGTCAGAAGAGATGTGCTTAGGGCGACAGGCTCCGGATCGGAGGTTGCGCTGAAGCTGTAGAGCACTTGCATGTCCTGGATAGTTTTACATGACCTGTGTGGCGTTAATACATCGCCGTCATTGTTTCAAAACAAAGGTACTCTGTATGCTGCAGGTGCCAGCTTGGATGGGCAAGAAGAAGAACGATGGCTTGGACTTGGCAGCCTGTATCCTGTGCTTTGTCACCCTGTTCATTTACTGCACCTACCATGTAGGTATTCGGGACTAAGGAGGAGGGGAGAGGGGGGAAGGAGGCAGAGAGGGGAGATAAGTGGGTAAGGGCCGGCTCAGGAAGCATGAGGAGTTGGGAGGGTAGGAAAGGGGCATATGCCGTCTATCCAGGGCTTCTGAAGGGCCTGAACCATACTAAGGAGTCGCCTGAACCATACTGGGGAGTCCTCAGCACCATTTGGCAGGGCAGCAAGCGGGGTATCTAACTGAACAGCAGCACCTTCTGTTAAGGTGCTTCCAATCAGCCGCAGCAGCCCCAGCTAGTTTGCGGGTGAACATTGTGGTGCAGTGGGAGAAGAGGTCTCTGCTAACGGAAAGAAGCGGGCCGCTGAGAGACTCCGCTCTGAGGTGATATGCAGTACATGCTTGGGGCCCTTTGTGAACTCTGGCCTAAGTTTGGAACAAGGGAGGCTGCTACTACCTGTGAACAGAGCGATTTGAACCAGACATGCAATCCCCCAATGCTGTATTGCTTGCATGCAGTGTGATTTTACTGGTACACGAAACAAACAGCATATCACAGGGCGAATGCTACATGCGTGACTGAACAGGCTATGCACACATTCAGAACGTTTGCGGGAGTTGGAGTCTCGTTCACGCTTCAGTTTACCATGGCGTGATCTTACAGGTGGTCCATCCTGAGATACAGCGACGGCTTTTGCTGGCAGCGCAGCGGCATGCTCTGCGGGCACGTGCTGTGTGTTCTATTGCAAGCTACACAGAGAAGTTTGGGGGCCTGCTTGACCCCTCACATGCTGTACACCACCAGGCCATCAAGGATGTGTTTAATGCGTTTGATGCGGATGAGGTGAGGGGTGCATGGGGCAGGAGATAGCCCGGCCTTGGCGCAGCGGGCTGCTTGGTGCTGTAGCACCGCTGTTGTATTACATACCAAGAACTGTGAGGATGACATGCTTGGTCACTGCAGATGAGATAGTCCTCTGCTGCAAAGCAGTGTGTCATGGCATGCATGGCAGACTAGCCGTACCTGTGCTTTACATGCAATGCAGTGTGAGGATTTAGCCAGTCCAGCTGCTGAGGTCCTTTGAGCAGGGAAAAGGCACAGATGCAACTATGCTGCCACGCAGACCGAAGCGGAGGCCTGGTGATGTGCAAACTTCTGAGCTGTTAGGGCATGATTACCTGCAACACATACGCTGGGAGTGTACAAGCGATCCTTTTGCTACCGAGTGAGTTTGCCGAGCCTTGGTGTGCTTTATGCAGAATGGCTCAATTGACAGGGCTGACTTGAGAGCAATGGTGTTGGGGTTGGAGATCATCCAGCCCAGGAGGTCTACTCATCACCACCGCCACCACCACCGGGGCCATGCTGAACTGGAGGAGACTGTGGATGTGTGGATGAAGGAGTTTGATAAGGCCAATACTGGGCATATCACGCTTCCCCAGTTCCAGCAAGGTATGTCCATCAATGTATGCTCTGCTGGGAAGATGGCCCTGGGGAAGGCCCTGCCTTTGCTGCTTCTCGGCATTGAGGAAGAACATAAGACATATGTGGCTGGAGTACCCTTGGTATACTTGTCAGTCAGACTGGTGGGTTCCTATGGGAGACCTGTGAGTCTGCTGTGGCTGCTGCTTGATGAGAACGTGACGCAGCAGAGAAGGTACATTGACTTCAAAGAGCATATCGCTCTGCCTGTGTGCAATGCATGCGTGAATGTGTCAGTCCCTAGTTGCAGACTGACAGTGAGCACTTACGTTCCTGCTGTATGTTGGTGCTACTGCAGGCATGGAGGAGTGGGTGGCTTATCACACAAGGGCCCTCTATAAGAGCAGCCCTACGGAGGCCAAGCAGCATGCCATGCAGGGCACCTTGGCAGCGTGGTTTGCAGCTCAGCACAGGGAGCATGCATTGCATGATGACTCAACAGCATGTCTGGCTGTGCCCTTGCTGGCAGGCGGGAGGTGAGGGCTAGATCCTGCGGTATACCGGTAGGGCAAGCTGGGATTGTCGCAATTCCCCTGAGGTTATAGGGGCCTTTGGGTAAACTAGGGCCGCTTGATTTGGGCTTAGAGGCTAAGCGGTGCAGTCACCTTATTCGGGTGATAGGTAGATCATTCTGTCTTCTTACCTGCAACTGCCTGCGAATCCCGTACTATGGCGAAGGGGGGCCTCTGGTCGTTCAATCCTGCGACACCCAGCGTCGCTTTTTAGCATAATACTTTACGTTCGTGGCATTGCTTGTGTATCTGGTACTGTAATGTGTGCTATGCTGAGCTATTGTGTTGCTGCTGTTGGCGCTGTTCCTTGCAGTTGTCAAGACGTGGAAGATGGCCTGTTGGAGCCACCCATCAAAACAGGAGAGGCTGCAGGCAATGGTTGCTACAGCTGCCCTGTCATTGCACATCAGAGCAGTGAAGGTGGTAGCAGCAGTAGCAACATACACCAACTTCATTCAGCTGTAGCAGAAGATGGCTCTGCAGATGCAATAAGTGAGGACGGCAGCGACACCACCAGCAGCAGCAGCAGTGAGCTAGATCGCCCAGCATGGCAAACACTGCTTCTGGCAGTGGCGAAGTTCTTGCTAGGGACAGTCCTGTGCTTGGGTTTTGCAGACCCGTTGGTGGGGTCTATGGGGGATTTGAGCAGAGTCACGGGAATTCCAGGGTTCTTCATTGCGTTTGTGGCAGCACCCTTGGCCAGCAATGCCAGTGAGCTAGTGAGCAGCTTGAAGTTTGCCTTGGGGAAGCGGTCTAGGAACATCTCAGTCACATTCAACCAGGTAAGAGGGTATTAGTTAAAGCTGTGGAAGCAGGGGTGGCATCGCAGACTGCATTGGTATTACTGCTTGCCCTAGTTACGAGTCCTCGTATCAGATTGTGGCAGCAAGCCGTGATGGCTGTTTTCCCATTGTAAAATGTGATTGTAATGTATTCCTGTCCTGCGCATGCAGTTGAACAGAACATGAGTCTCTCTAGAAACAACATCATGCTTGTACGGAGGCTGAGGGCATACGAGGGCACTTGCTACAACCTCCGGGCCAGGCACATGCATGAGGGGCTACTGAGGGCCATGTGCCTAACCTATGTTGCCCTTGTTTGCAAGCAGGAGACCGTTAACAGGCCAAACCACTGCTATATCGTAGTTAGGCAGGAGGCATCACTGGTTTATTGGCCTCAAAAGCTGAAAACAGTAACTTGTTGCTGCTGGTGTTGCAGGTGTATGGTGCTGTCACCATGAACAACACCATGTGCTTGGGGTTCATGCTACTGGTGCTCTACATCCGCAACATCAAGTGGGATTACACTTCTGAGGTCATCTTGGTGCTGGTGCCAACGGCAATGCTGGGGGTCTTTGGGGCAACACGTAGGAGCGTGAGCTTGGTTTGGGGGTGTGTGGCTCTTGCCATGTACCCACTGGCTTTGCTGCTGCAGTATGTGCTTAAGGCTAAGATGCATCTGGCTTGAGTGTGGACAATGCTTGAAGCATGGCGGCGGGTCAGAAACAGAGGTTTGCATACTCTTGGACTGCCTGGCTCCCAATGCGTCTACACCCTGGGCACCGCAAATTGTTATTATTAGAAGAAAAAGAAGAAGAGCGACGCCGAGCGGATTGGGCGTTTGCAGGGGGCAGAATCTCTGCTGCTGTTCCAGCCCATTTGTATTTAAGGAAGAGGCAACTGAGGCTAGGGTGCATAGCCTCGTGTGCATTCACCCAGAAGAGAACCAGTAGAGCCAAGGTCCTGAATTCCTGCAAAAGTAGGGCACCATGGATAAGCGGGGAAGCAGGGGAAACCCAGTGACCTGGGATCTATGAGCGGGTGCTGTTGGTGGACGCCCTCTTGCGCAGGAGGGGGTCATCTTCAGCTTGGCATGGGCATTTGTCTAGCTAAAGCCATAGCTTTGACCATGCGTGACCATTCTGCACGTGCAGTTTATTACTGGCCAGGGCATCTTGTGGGTCGTGCCTGTGGGGTGCATCAGAATGGCTAGCAGGGGGCCTGTGCATCCATAAGGTGACGAGTTCAGCAGGAAACAAGTAGTTCTCCTACCAGCCGTAGCAGTAGTGCCTGTAGTGCACAACAAGAATAGGGAGCATGTGTTCCATTTTGGTGGGAGGATGCAGTGACTGCAATCTTGGTTTGGCTGAGCCAGCAGGCTCGCAGGGGCACATAACAAGCTTTATTGGTAGGGCAGCACATGTGACTGGTCACGGGGGAATCTGCACTTCATGATAGGGCTTTGTTTCTGTGACATTGCGAGTGAAGCGCTGGAGCTGTTTCATGCACCATCGCGGTTCGCATTGCTCGGCACTGTATTCCGCTCCAAGATGTGTTGCACATTCCAGGCTACTTCTATTGACTCATTGCCTCTTGCATTCAGGGGCCTAGGTGAGCTGTTTCTTCCTCACTGCTACTCAGCATCACCCCTAATTATGATGAAGTTTTTGCGTGTAGTGATTAGAGTTTTGTGGGCATCAGCTACCACGGCAGGGTATGTAGTGGCTGCAACCCTTGTGGTCTTTGTCAGGAGGGAGTGGTGAACAAAGCCTGAGTGCTTTTCATGCAAGTGGTCGTGAGAATTCCATAGTCCAGTCCATAGTCCATAGTCCAGTCTAAATAATTCATGTCCACATTGACTATCATTTCAAGGTTGACTTGGGCATGCATGTTGAGGGTGAGCAAGTGCAGGTTTCTCTTTAGTGTGTGTACGATGCATTTTATGGGATGGGGGATCTTGCTTTGTCCAGGCTCACGTGTAGTGTTGAACTTGTTGAAGGGTTAGGACCAGCTGCAGCATTAGTTGCAAAGGCAAAAGCTGGGGCCCATCTGACTGACTGACATGTATGGGTGCCTGCCTTTTTTGCCTATGCTACAGATGCCTTCAGGGGTCACAAGCAAGCAAGGGTAAAGTGTGGCTTCTAGGATGCATGGTAAACCGAAGGTGACAATAGTCAGGTCCTGTAATCCATATATCAGGGTTGGGGTCCTAAGTGCTTTCATCATTTATGGCTTCTTGTATACGTGAATTGCTAAAATAGTTCATAAGGTCCTCTGTGGTGGTAATGGTGCCGAGGCCCATTTATGAGGGAGCATTGCTACATATGTCGCACTGGTGTTGCCTAATTGCATGTGTACTATCAACAGCTTAGATAGCCTATGGGGATTCATGCAGAGGCTGGAGCTGCAGGGGGGACTGCCGGCTCAGCTCGTTTTGGCAGGTTTGTTTGGTGTTGGCTGATAACTGGATCGAAGTTCATGATAAGTTGTGTTTGGGATAAAACGTTTGAGCAGTTATGATCGTCAAAGGAGGGGATTGCATGGCATGCAGGGCTTTCAGTCTATGTGGGGCTCTTTACCGTTAACATGGTTCAGGGTCCGGCGGGCTTAGGAGTCGGCCATCAGGTCACACTTTTAGCCGGCCGAGCTTTGATGCCGGCTTTGTTTCGACCGTTTAGCATAGGCAAACGTTGACATACGGAGTCTCGTTCAATGCTGTGATGTTATGCACACCAAGTTCGGTGGCAATGGCTTCCGCGATGGGAGTTGTATAGGTGCCTCAGCTCTCCGTGAAACCGGAAAGCCAACTCTGCCTTCTATCAGCACGGCTTACGGCGTTCCTGATTGCTATATTGTTTTCCAACCCTGATGCTACGGGCATCGGTAGATATGGTCGCAAGTTAGTCCAGGGGAAGGCACAACGGACTCCTGGTACTGGGAACTATCCCTGCTGCTGGTTCACACTGTGCAACCAGAACAAAAAGGTTCGTCTCCAGGTGAATTAGCTGCTGAACAACCATCAGACTACATATTGTCAAGGGCAGCTCTTAAGCGCCTTGCACAAACGGATACAGTTTGTATGACAGTCTGGACCTAGAGTATCTGCCAGTCAGAACTACTGGTGGCATTGATACTCAGAAGAACAGGCTAGCACTATCCCCTTGCTGCTGGCATCTTTACCAACCTCACAGCACAAGCTGTGCAAGACCAGGTATGTAACTATCTTAGTTACATACCTTGCAAGATTTAACCAAGTATTATGGCAGCTCTAAATGGGCTATCATGACTCGACTCTGACGACAGGAGCTCCGCCACGGCTCCCTGACCAATCCTGGACACATAGCTAGCAATTCATGAAAGCCCTTCCTGATCTGGTATGCCCTATCAGGCCCCATTTCCCTTACACTGCTCTCGTGACATCCTGCATTGGTTAGGCTCCTCAGCCGGTGCATCAATGTCGCTGCCAAAGGGCTGATGATGCCCCGTTGCTGGGCTGCATTGATCTTGTGTGCTAAAGGCTGGTGCTGCTCTATGCCCTTAGCATGCAGTGAGCCCTCCAGCAGACAGCGCCCATCGAGGGCCAGGTACCTGAGCGGTGTGTCACCAAGGCAGGGCAGCAACCCCTTGATGTAGGGCTTGATCTTGTTATACACTGTTTTATCTTGTAGGGTGTCCACAAAAAACTGTGTTGTCTCGTCTGTACAGTTACCTGCCAACAGGATCTCCCTGTCAGACTTGTGGCTGCCGTATACTGCAAGTCTGGCAAGTCTCAGCTTCAGCGCTAATGCCAAGCGTGCTAAGCCCTCCTGGTAGCTGAGTCTAGCCACACAATATATGCTCTCGTCACTGCATCCTGGGGAAGGAAGGCCCAGCCAGCTGCTGTCCCCCAGCACTCGTTCAGGATCTTCTTGGCATGATGTTATCATGCGGCTCCTGTAGTATTCCTCTTGCACCTTGTAGGCCCCAACAAGATCCAACTTTGAGGTTGCTGCATGCAAGATTGCTGTAAGAGCAGCTAAAGGCACAACTACTGGACCATGCTCTTGCTGTGTGTATCTATGTGACGAATGCAACACTCGCATGACTGCACATGCTCCTGCTTCTCCAAGGGCAGGCCTCAGCAACTCGGGAAGCTGTGCCCATTCCACTGCGTCTAGTGGTACAGTCTGTGCACAAGTAGTGTGCTGCTTGTACACAGGCTGCTGCCTTGCATATAGGTCTCTCAATTGCACTGGTGGACACCTAAGCTTGAGAACTGGCCCCCTAGGCCCGGCTCGTTTTAACATTGGCTTCATCACTTGCAGATCTATTGCAAACTAGCAGGCAACACCACCTAGAGTAGAGCTAAACCTCTGATTATACCTCAGTTGCTTAAGTGGATGGAATCCTTGTCCGGCATGATTTCTGCCCCAGTGGTTGCTACGACGGACAGACGGTGTGGTAGTATGGGGAGAGAAGAGGTAGTGTGGGGAGAGAGGGGGGAGGGTGGGGAGAAAGGGGGTAGTGTGGGGAGAGAGGGCCGTAGTGTGGGGAGAGAGGGGAAAGGGTGGGGTAGTGTGGGGAGAGAGGGGGGAAAGTGGAAAAGGGTGGGGTAGTGTGGGGAGAGAGGGGGGAGGGTGGGGTAGTGTGGGGAGAGAGGGGGGAGGGTGGGAAAGTGTGGGGTAGTGTGGGGAGAGAGGGGGGAGGGTGGGGTAGTATGGGGAGAGAGGGGGGAGGGTGGGGGAGTGTGGGGAGAGAGGGGGGAGGGTGGGGTAGTGTGGGGAGAAAGGGGGGGAGCGAGGGGGATACCAGGTGAGGATGCAACCTTCAAAAACATGTTTTACAAACCTGGAGAAACTGCCTGGGCACGGTTGGGACAGCTGCTGGTATAGCGCATGCTGGACTGACCGGTTGACGACGACGTGAAGGTGGTAAGGGGCGGGGACGCTAGTGGGAGGCAAAGGAATGAAAGTCTGTTCGTTAGCTCCCTACGGGGCCTCTCGTTAGGCCCTTCACGCCTTGGCTGGCGGACGGGCGTTCGTGACCCGGCCAAGTGACATGTTGACCGGCGCCTGGCGCCGTGCATCCGCCAGCCAAGCCAGAACACAGTCCCTTCCAGGAAGGCAATAAACAGCGGGGCGAGGAGCACTTAAGCATCGTCCAGAGCATACAAGGCAAGTGTTCGAGAAGCGTCTGCAAAGCAAGGTCCTGAAGATGGCTTACGTCCAGGAAGGCCTGTTGCCTAGCCCCACCGTCAAGCCAGAGGTAGGCAAACAACCATTGAGCTACTTTAGGATGACCTTACATCCTTGTCAAGCCCTTACCGAGCCTTTCCGCTACAGGCCACCTCTGCATCGTGGGTCGAGCCCCTGTCGGGACAGATGGCATCCTTGACAGTATGCATCTTGGACAGCTGGGATTATGTTTGTATGGTTGGCCAGTGACACTGAGTTGAGTCACTTGTGTGTCACTAGTACGAGCTGGACAGAGCTTGGGTTGTTTGTGCAGTCGGAAGCATGGTATATATGGCAGGATCAGTTGCGTATGCAGCTGTCCTGACATTTCGCCTTGTCACCATGATGTGAGAGACAGCAGACATGTATCTGGCACTGGCTGCGGTAGCGCATGCCAGGGCTGGAAGGTTCCGGTGTGGACGAAGTCATGTTTACCTTGGATATTGGCATTGATATCAGTACGATGGAGTGCATGAGACATATAGGTGTAATCTCTGTAGAGTTGGTGGCATTGAAATCCCTCAGGACCCTGTGCTTGGCCTAGGTTGCACCCAAGCACAGTAAGCAGGCAACCCGCAGCGGTAGAAGCAGATGGGAGCAGAGCAGTTCCGCGAGTGCTTGATAGCGCCGAAGGGTGCAGTCGCATTCGTCATCAAATGTCAGGACCCCTGTAATCCTCCATGTGGGGGGGGATTACTTGACTTCTTTCCCACCGCAGCGAGCTGCGATGCCAGGCGCACGAAGGACCAGCAGCTTACATCGAAGAGCGCCTGAGCGATATATCAGAGACACATCAGCAGCATCGAAGTACTACTTGTTGGAGAGCTTTCTATTGCCGGCCAGCAGTCCCCAAGTAGTGTCCACTATGTGAGCAATTATGTGAGCTTGGAGAGACTGATTCACTTCAGCTGCTATTGGGTGCAGCAGCTTACCAAGGTGTCAAGGCTCATGCCTAATCTGCAAGGACGTCCAGACCAACGCATCAAAGCAGCAGCCTGAACCATGATAGCATCCAGACATCAGCAGTGCAGGATTGAACGCTCTAAGCGCGGACCCAGCGGCCACATATGCCCAGCGGTTCCATACAGAGCAAGCAGGAGTAGAGACCCCGCGGCCACAGACTGCCCAGCGGTTCTGCTCATACATACCTAGGGGCCACAGACGCCCAGCAGTTATAGCAGCGAGCAATAAAGTAGTGGTTCAGCAGATTTGGTGACAGGGGCAGTGGTATCATATCTCCATAGGGGGAATGAACCGGCATGATCTTGCTGGAATGAACCGGCATGATCTTGCACGATAGCGGCCTGCCCAGCGCAAAGCGTGCAAACTGTCCTCCAACACTGGTTGGTATAGCACTGGGTGTCACCTTGCATGTTTATGGTAGGGGCATTAGCATTTTGCGTGAGGAGCATATTCATGGGCAGTTGTATAATCAGTGTTTCAGGGCAGAGCTTGTTGCTTGTGTTTGCTGGTACTTCCCTAGGGCAAGCTGTGGTGTGCATCCAGCCAGAATTATTGCATGTTGAGTAGTTAGCACTTGTTGAGTAGCAAACTATTACAGTTGAAGCAAGCATCTGGGGGGGTCTCCTGTGCTGTGGTGTAGTGATTATGTGCCACCATGTATGCTTTACATGCATCAAGTCACTTCATGTCTACAGGACCCTCAGTGACATTGATGGGGGGGGAGGGGTGCATACATGTTGTGCATCCCGATCCGTATTGCAAATGCATGATTGTCTGATATGGCGGCAGACTGTCAAACCGGTATTCTGGCACGACAGCTGTCGGGACAGATGGCATCCTTGACAGTATGCATCTTGGACAGCTGGGATTATGTTTGTATGGTTGGCCAGTGACACTGAGTTGAGTCACTTGTGTGTCACTAGTACGAGCTGGACAGAGCTTGGGTTGTTTGTGCAGTCGGAAGCATGGTATATATGGCAGGATCAGTTGCGTCTTAGCCGGGGCCTCTCAAGAAAAGGTTACAGGTATCCGCGTTGCCTATACAATGGATTCGTCTGTTCAATGGGCTAACGGTCTGATCAACTGGGCAACACCGTCGCCGCAAGGCCGTCCGATGAGTCAGTCTGACTTCCGGTCTTGGACCCGGACGTTAAAATTGGTTTGTTTTGTTTTTGCGTATGCAGCTGTCCTGACACTTCGCCTTGTCACCATGATGTGAGAGACAGCAGACATGTATCTGGCACTGGCTGCGGTAGCGCATGCCAGGGCTGGAAGGTTCCGGTGTGGACGAAGTCATGTTTACCTTGGATATTGGCATTGATATCAGTACGATGGACTGCATGAGACATATAGGTGTAATCTCTGTAGAGTTGGTGGCATTGAAATCCCTCAGGACCCTGTGCTTGGCCAAGGTTGCACCCAAGCACAATAAGCAGGCAACCCGCAGCGGTAGAAGCAGATGGGAGCAGAGCAGTTCCGCGAGTGCTTGATAGCGCCGAAGGGTGCAGTCGCATTCGTCATCAGAGGGGTGCATACATGTTGTGCATCCCGATCCGTATTGCAAATGCATGATTGTCTGATATGGCGGCAGACTGTCAAACCGGTATTCTGGCACGACACCCCTCGAGAGGATGTCACGGGTATGCCCGTCCCTGATTCACGGTCCTGAGCATGTTTAACCTCTCCTAACATACCCTCTTATGCAGGAAGAACGCTATATCTCCTCTGTGTCTCGTGAGCGGAGCAGGAGCAGGACCCGGAGCATGGGCCCCAGTTGTGGTGTCAACCGCTCGCAGCTCCCTCGGGCGTACTTGCCCCGGTTCTGATATTGGCAAGGTAAGTGATCGTTAAAGTAAGCTCATGGTCAACTCATAGTCATGGCAAACGCACGGTATCGCTCCGACACCCGGTGGTCCAAATTGATGTGGTCCGGGCATTGCGTGGGTATGTATATACGTGCTGGCCATGTTTGCCCTGGAACGTTGGAACTAAATTCCAAGAGCGCATGCACGCCTCTCAAAGGGATCGGTACACCGTTAGGGCCTATCGCAAATGACGCCAGCAGTTTAATTCCGACCATGTTTCCTGCTTTCCACAGGTGGCCTCTCCTTTCATCACCACTGCTCATCTCAGCCCTGATGTCACGGCGCTTTTGGAGGCTATGCCTTCCCGCATTGCTCATCACATACCTGCTCTCAAGGCTCGATTGGAGGCTACGCAAGCCTGTCTGGCTGACATCAATGATGAGGTAAGTTGAAGAGCCAAGGTCAGGGCAAGGATCAGGGCTGTCCCACATATGCCCATGATTGGTGATGAAGATAATGGCCGAGTACTAAAGCAATACTGTCCATGCAGGAACTGACCAAGGCTCACGAGTACTCTGTGCGGGCTGAATTGAGAAACCACATCCGGGCTGCGGAGGTCACCCAGCTGATGGAAGGAGTTGTCAACCAGTGCCTTCCAAAGGACGTGGTGGAGCTGGTGAAGCAACGGTATGACACGACGGCGCCTGAGCAATAAAGGGTCTCGTCACGATCAGGTCGCCAGCGGGTGAACCACCCGCCGGCTCCTGATTGTGACGTCGACCCTGGGACCCAGGCCGAAATCAGGAATGAACCTGATCGCGGCCAGGCCCTAAAGCCGGCGTCGAAGGGGCGGGGTGCACCAAAACTTCAGCACCATGGCGCGCCAGCAAGCCAAGGATGTCCTGGAAAGGAGTGGGGAGTACGACCCCAGAGTTGTCGACGTTGCCTTTGGGGGCCATCAAATGGACGACCCCGCAACAAGCCTCCTGACCCACCGTGAGCGCCGGAGAGTGGAGCGGAGCACCTGGAAGCTTGCACCTGCGGAGGGTCAACGCTTGACAAAGTTGTCAATCAAGGACCGCCTGCGGGCAAAATTGGATGCGAGGAGGGAAGAGGATAGTTCATGATGGCCAGCTCGTGTGCTGCCGGGGCGCGGGAGTGCGTGCTCATGACTACACTGGCGGAGCAAGAAAAAGCAGGTCCGTAGTCCCGGGGCATGATCATGATCTCGTGGTTGCCATTGGCGCCCCGTTGCATCGAGTGATACCAGGTCACAGGGATGATCTTGCAGCCTTCGTACAGCGTGCGGATGCGTTGGGAGTCATTGTAGCACAACACCCAGCGAGAGCGGCCCTTCAGCGCTTGTGCCAGCGCCGCGTGATCAAAGCGGCGGTGTGCGCTTCCGTTGTGACCGTACAGGTGGTCTGCTTTGATGTCGTAGGGCGGGTCAAGAAACATGAACTTGTCCTGCGGCACATCGTCCATGAAGGCCTTGAAATCTCTGCACTGGAACCGAACGTTTTCCAGGCGCGCATCGGCCAACTTGGGTAGCATCCGCTGCAGGCGGTCCGCGTTGAAATGTGAGAAGCCCGCCGAAGTGGCACCGCCGTTGAAAGAGCACCTATTGACGAGGAAGAATACCGCTGCCCTCTCCCAATCCTGCAAGGAGCGGCCGTCGATGCCCCGCTGTAACTCTTTGAACGTGCCCACAGTGATCGGGAGCCTGTCCTTTGCGAAGCTCAGCATCAACTTGCGTTTCCGGGAATCCTTGAGACACTCCCAAAAGGTAATCAGCGGCTGGAATACGTCGTTGGCATGCACCCTCGTCCCGTGCTTCGACGACATGAACAGCTCCACCGAGCCGCCCCCGAAGAAGGGCGAGTATATCTCATCGGTGGGAAGGAAGGGCTCGAGGTAGGGAATGGCGCGGGTTTTGCCCCCTGGGTACCTGATGACGCTCATGTCTGTGAAGCAGGGAGAGAATTGAGATACGGACTTGCTCCATACAGGCGCTGCGCGATCAGGCCCAGAGCCTACGCGATCCGTTCGAGGATTAGCTGTAAATACACATCGGGCCCAAGACCAGTTGCGTAACCTCCGCCATTATTGCCTGTTGTGTAAGCCGAGTACGTCCACACCTCTATGGCATTGCTTGATTGCTCAACAACTAAGGATGAGGTGCCTGAGGATATTAGTGCATGGACGCCACCTCCCACATAGGTCCCATTACGGGACCACCAATTCGTTGAGGCATTCCGCACTCTGGAAGATATGTAGTTGTTTCCCGCAGCTAATGTGTACCAGGACGCCTTGTACGTCGCAGGCCCGCGGACCCACACTTAATCGTTAAGTACAGCGGTGAAATGGCCTCCCACATTGTCATATATTGTGTTCATGTACCGCCGCTGCCATCCCGCTGCCAAATACCCGCCCCCCTCGTTTTGAGGTTGTTCCCCTACCACGCATGCGTAGCCGCGCAGCGAAGCACCCGAGACCGCATTGGAGCTCCAAGTAGCAATTGCATTCGCGCTTGAGGCCATGTTTGAGCCCCAAGCGGCACTGATAGTGGCGCTGGAGACTGCATTGGAGCCCCAAGTAGCAAGTGTGGTGGCCCCCGCCGCAGTGGTGGAGGCTTGGGCGGCGGCATTGGAGCCCCAAGTAGCAAGCGCGGTGGCCCCCGCCGCAGCATTGGAGCCCCACCCCGCACCATTGGATCCCCAAGTAGCAAGTGCGGTGGCACTTGCGGCAGCACTGGAGCCCCACGCCGCCGCATTGGAGCCCAAGGACGCCGCATTGGACCCCCAAGTAGCAAGTGCGGTGGCCCCCGCCGCAGTGGTGGAGGCTTTACTGACCGCGTTGGAGCCCAAGGACGCCGCGTTGGAGCCCCAAGTAGCAAGTGCGGTGGCACCCGCCGCAGAAGTGGAGGCTTCACTGACCGCGTTGGAGCCCCAAGTAGCAAGTGCGGTGGCACCCGCCGCAGTGGTGGAGGCTTGAGCGGCGGCATTGGAGCCCCAAGTAGCAAGTGCGGTAGCACCCGCCGCAGTGGTGGAAGCTTCCGTGGCCGCGGTGGAGGCCATGGCGACGGCATTCGACCCCCAAGTGGCGGCATAGGAGCTCCATGACGCCGTGGTGGCGGCCAGGGCTGCAGCGGCTGAGGCAACGTCCACTGCGTCCACCAGGCCCGCCGTGGCATTCGAGCTCCAAGTGGCCGTGATGGTGGCGACGTCCACTGCGTCCACAGGCCCGCCGTGGCGTTCGACCCCCAAGTGGTCAGGGCGACGGCATTGGAGCTCCACAGCGCCGCGGTGGTTGCCTGGGCGACGGCATTGGACGACCATTCCCCAGCTATGAGAGAATTCTCCACCGCGCCCGCCAAGCCCACGACGGCATTGGAGCTCCATTCCCCCACCACCCACACCGCATTCACGGCGGAGGGTGTGGCTGCCATGTCCACGGCGGTGGAGTCCACGTTGCTACTGAGTACGACGACGCCGGGAGTGTCAAGGGACGCTTGTGGGAGGTTGCTGTAGATATCAGCGATGATGCTCGTGGCCGTCAGGTCGTGGTCTATGTAGCAATTGCTCCCATAGACGATGCTATTGCTTGGGCTGAGGTACAGGTTCATGACGGCGCTGCTGCGCAGGTCGCTCTGGTAGTAGGCTTGCATCCCGCGGATCTATCTTCACAGCAGATAGTATACCTGACGAGCGCCCATGCCTGAACGGACTCCCCTTGCGTCTCGGCGGCATGCCCGGGTGAGAGTCCCCGTGCCTTCCCCGCTTCTCTACACCACTTTGCCGGACAACCGGGACACGCCCCTGACGGAGGTCGGCCAGCGGCAAGTAGCAACCGCCTCCTCCATGACCCAGAGCCAGGCGGTGTACCTCGTGCTGAACAACCGGGAGGAGTTGAAGGAGGTCCCCCTCTCTGAAGGCGTGCGAGTCTCGCAAGCCCCGGGAGCCCCGGTGACGCCCCCGCCCTCCCCTGTGAGACCCCCGCCCTCCTCTGTGAGAGCCGCGCCCTCCTCTGTGAGACCCCCGCCATCCTCTGTGAGACCCCCGCCCTCCTCTGTGAGACCCCCGCCCTCCTCTGGGACATCGGGTGCCAGGGCGGTGCTCAAGCCTCCGCATGATCTGAATGGCGCGGAGAAGCGTCGGGAGGTAGCGCAAGAGATGCGTGACAAACAGCGAGCCCGAATGCTTACAGAGAAGCGCCAGCGCGTCCTGAGCAAGCAAGCACGACTGAACACGGTCACCCGCCTGGAGGCAATCAACTCAGGCTTCATTGAGCGGCGTGATGGGAAGCGCATCCGCGTCACAGGAAAGCTGGGGAGCAAGCAGGTGAGGAGAAAGAGGGGGAGCCCTGACGAGCTGCCTGGGAAACGACGCTGAACAATAATCTTGCAGCAGAATATACCATGGCTGCCCAGTACCCCGCCGTGCTGAAGCCCATGGCGGCCCGGCTGAGCAACTACTCCGCCACCATCCGGAAGGTCACCCCCATGGGCAAGGACAATGAGTACAAGGCAGGCGACACAGCTCGCTTTGTCCTGCCAGCAAACTCCCTTGTGGACCTGAGGACCTTGAAGATGCACTTCAAGGGCAGCACTGCGTCCACCAATGCAGACAAGGGCTTTGTGGCCTTCCCCGCGCCCATCAACGGCGTGCTGGACCAGATCACTACCAGCGCTAACGGCGTCCAAATCGAGTCCACCCCCGCGGGGTACAACCAGCTTGTGAAGATGCTCGACGACTTCACCGTGGGCGCCGAGCAGCGCCAGGTCCGCACCGTGGAGCAGAAAGAAGTGCTGTCAGGATGGAACAGCTTCACCGGCGATTTCTGGGCGCCTAGTGTGAAAAAGGTGGGGGTCACAATCGCTGGCAATATCGCCACCATTGAGGCGATGACCACGGTTCCCCAGCTCACGCCTGGGGACCGCGACACCAACCGTCATTTTGTCATCGACGAGTTCCCCGCCTGCTTCCTCGGCACAGTGCAACCCCGCGTGATCAGCACCGCCTTGACGGGAGACATCACCGTGGAGTTCCGCTTTGCCCCAAACAGCATCCTGGTGGCAGAGACTCTCGCTGGGACTGCAAAGGCTGACCGTACCGATGGAAAGCCCAGCAACGTGGACGACGGCGCGGTCACCCCCATGGAGATCGACGACACCGTGGGCGTCGCAGGGGAACTCGACGACACTGCGCCAAACCACGCCTCCTACACCCTGGACGACATCTTCCTCACCGTGAAATGCCTGGATATCAGCGACGGGGACTTCTACCCATGGTTGAAGACAAAGGTGGAGGCCGATGGTGGGCTGGAGCTGCCGTTCCAGCACTGGGCTGCGCAGCCAGGCGGCCTTACACCAGTTGGTACCGCCAATGGAACCACGCGCATGACCGTGAACACCTCCAGCCTGGACTGGCTGCTTGGAACCTTCGTCCCCGATGACTACGGGTCAGGTAAGGTGGCCCCGGGCGTCGAAGCCATCTTCACCACTCCGGGGGAGGGGGCACGCGGCACATGGGGCAACTCAGGGACCTCCCGCTACTTCTAGCGCGGCAGCATCGACTACAGCAAGGCATTCGAGTCTACCTGGTCGATCAACAACGTGCAGCTGGGCATCCCCGCCGACGTCCCATTGACATGGAGGCAGCTGAAGGACGAGTTCAACCTGGGCAAGTCCGCCCACACCGGCATGAACAGCCGGATCATGAACCTCAGAGACTTCGCCCGCGCCTTCATTGTGTCTCCCCTCCGCCTGAACTTCAAGTGCGCGACCGAGGACGCAGACTGCCAACGGTACCTGTCAGGCACAGACACCCGCGCAAGCACCGTCAACATTCTGTGGCAGCACAAGGGCACTCTGGAGCCAACAGGTATCTCGGTGTATCCCATGGTATACGCCGGAATGACCAGCATCCTCCGGGTCAGCCCCGGGCGGGTGCTGGATCTCATCCAGTAGGTCCGCGTCTTCTGAAGTGTAGTTGTATACCATGTCGCAAGCACTGGTCCTGCGCCGCGCGCTCACAAGCGCCGTACCTGACGCCGCTCGGGTCAGCAAGACAAACATTCCATGCTCAGAGGTGAGCCTGCTGGAATCAGAGAGCGTCCCGGTGTTGACAGCACCTCGCGCCGTGAACTACCTGGCTACCGCAGGGGACTTGCACTCATGGGACCCCGTCGCCTTGGCCAAGCGGAATCCCACCAACGACCCCCCGCACGCCAGGATGCTGACCTGGAACAACGTCCCACCCACCGAACAACAGTCCCGCCGCAAGCTGGGGCTTGTGGCTGACGACGCTGCCGCAGCCGCCCTGCGCAGGATGGAGACGCTGGGTCATGTGCCAGGCTACCTGCCACCAGGCCTCCCTGCCAGTTACGGGCGCTTGCACACAGCGCTCCCCACGGCAGGGTATGTGAAGCTCCCGCGTGGCTAATGGGCCTGGCCGCGATCAGGTCGGCATTTTTTGGCCAGCCCGCTGGCCAACATGCCAGCTGATTTCGGCATGGGTCCCAGGGTCGACGTCACAATCACGAGCCGGCGGGTGGTTCACCCGACGGCGACCTGATCGTGACGAGACACTAATTTCGTGTCATTCAGTAAGGTACCATGAGCGACACAGGGAGCGACGCTGAAACACAACAGCAGCCACAGCCCAAGCAGAAGCGGCCGTGCACACAAGAGCAGCTTGAGCGCCTGGCGCAGATGCGCGCCAAGGCGGTGATTGTGAGGCGGCAGCTCGCTCAGGAGCGGCAAGCAATGGCCGCGGCAAGGAAGGTGGTGGATCTAAAGCAGGAGGCCGAACAACGCCTCCAACTGCTCAGCGACGCCGTGGGAGCGCCCGTGAAGCCGGGGAAACCCACTGTTCCTCTCCGGAAAGCTCCAGTACGCCCACAAAGGAGCTCCTCGGAGTTTGATACGGACACAGACACAAACACAGACACAGAAGCGCCCCTTCCTCGGGTGAGGGGCAGAAGCACGAGCGGCATGCGAGGCAAGTTGGAGGCGCTTGAGAAACAGGTCCTGAAGCTGAAGTACAAGGCGCGCTACGCAGAGCAGGCGGGCAAAACACAGCAGCAGCAGCCCGTTTTCGTACAGGCGGGGCCCACGAAGGCCCCTGTAGCCCCGGAGATCACGGAAGCAATCAAAAAGCTGCATCAGCCCCGCCAGGAGAGCAGCGGCATCTTTGGGCACCTCATGGGGAGGCTTTTCTAATGTCGTAGTCTCGCGAAGCCCACCTTTGGTGGGCGAGCTTGCCACCCACTGGGTGGCTACGCAAGCGTAGCTTGCTCGAAAAAGCTCCGCTTTTGAGTAATGGCGGTCAAGACGTGGCTACCAAACAAAAAGGCCTTCGAGTACAGCACCCCGCAGGGCACACCACCACTGCATGGGTTGTTCCTTCTCTGCGGCCATCGCGGGGCTGGCAAGGGCGTGGCAATGGTGTCTCTTCTGAGGCACTACCGCGCCCATGGATGCGCCGACCTCATTCTGTGGATCAGTCCTACCATTGGCAGCAACAAGCAGTTCCTTGATGAGCTGTGCATCGCCCAACATGACCGCCTGGACACCTGCGACAATGCGGCGCTGCAGACCGCCATTGACGCCGTGGAGGAGGAGGCCGCCGCGTGGGACGACTTCCAGCAGGAGGTCAAGACATGGAAGCAGCTCCATGCCGCAAAGCTGGTGGAGGATCTTCATCCAGACGTCTTGGCGATGGCGGAAGGCTACGGCATGTTGGAAGAGAACGCGCGGGAGCCGAAGAGCAGGTACGGGCACCGCCCCGTGGTGCATATCGTGTGTGACGATCTCATGGGCTCGCCCATGATGTCCGGGGGCCCCCGCAGCAAGCTGGTGAACACCTGCATCCGCCACCGCCACATAGGCAATGGCCTTGGCTGTACGCTGTGGTTGTCTGTGCAATCTTGGTCGGCGCAGGGGTCTGTCCCACGGCCCTGCCGGGAAAACTGCACAGGCACCGCCCTGTGGTACTCTCCGCATGAGCAGCAGCGCACGAAGATGGCGGAAGAGCTCTGCGATCGCCGTGGGCCTGAGCTATTCCTCAAGTGCTACCAGCAAGCCTGCTAAGCGGACCATGACTTTCTGTTTGTGGACTTCACAAGCAAAGACGCTCGCTACCGCGGGGGATGGAACGAGCCTATGGGCCAGAATTTTACCGAAACATGAGGTATACAGAATGACACTTACCATTGAGCCGTCCGCGCCGGCGAAGCCCAGCCCCTCCACCCTCAAGGCATGGCGCGAAGCCCTCCTGTTGGATTTCCCCCACCTGCAGCCCACGGTCTTGGACTGGATGCTGTTCAGGTATGCCAACCAACCGGAGTTGTTCCATGAACCTGCAAAAACGAACAGCGAACAGCAAGCATGACCGTCTACGAGCCCCCCACCGCAACCGAGCACCTGCGCGGGACGCCCAACATGCCGCGATGGAACCTGCCTTCCCAAGTGCGCCATGTCCAGCGAAACCGCCCAAAGACATACAGGATCGCCCTTCACAGCGACGATCGCATCTCCGGCACGCCCACGAATGCGGTCTTCCACCTGGGCGACCTCAAGGGCGCATGGCTCCTCAGCGACAACCTGGACGTCGGGCGGACCCACTTCATCGCCAAGGTGGAATCCTTCTTCTGCAAGATGACCGTGGAACCCTCTTTCCTGGAAATCAGGGGCGTGAACTGGCCTCACCAGAGCGAATCCTTCGATTCCGCCACTCAAGGGCCTAGTCAACTGCTCGCCGTGGCACAAGGCAACGCGGAGTGTGCGGTGGGCAGCGAGATAGGGCTGGCCCTGCGGGACCTTCCAAGCGGCAACGTGGGCATCCGCCTGGTGGAGCGGGACAACCATAGCACGTTGGATGCAGACGCCGCTGTCAAGTGGCACCTGGTGGTGAGCATCGTGCCCGCGGATTTGCACACCCCAATGTAAGGCGCCATGAGTCTTGTGAAGAGCCAAAGCATCTTTCTGGACTCGTCCCAGGGCGGCCGCACCTCCGACAGCCCCGCTGGTTGGACCGCCATGTTTGAGCCCGGCCTCGTGACCTGTAAGCCCGACGAGTACATGGTGCTCTCTCTGGAGCGCTTTTTCACTGTGTTTTCATGGGACTGGATCCCGCGGGACACAACGTTTGTGCTTGGCACGGACAGCGGCACCGTGCAGACCATCCGGTTGACGCATGGGAACCCCACACTGCTGAAGCTGCAGTTTGACATCACCGCGCAGCTCAAGCCGCCCTTCCCAATCTTCAGCAACTTTGACTCTTCGAGAAACCGCTTCACATTTCACAGCACCGCCGACCTCATCTTCATCCAGTTCCCTTCCTTGAAGGTTGCCCGCATGTTGGGCTTCACCAGCACATACGTGGGACCAGCGCCCAGCATCACGTCGGTCAATCCAGTCCCGCTCCTGCCTATCGACAGCATCAAGGTGGACGTGCGGGGCGTCCAGGCCCACCGCGGCGGGGGCAACTGCACCAACGTGGCACAAACCCTGGTCGCCCCATGCACAACCCTGGCTTGCATCCCAGTCAACGCCAGTCCATACACGCTGCTCGAGTGGGCCAATACCAACGCCGCCTTCCGCCTCCGCATAGAAGACACCTCGCTCACGACGCTTGCCTTCCACCTGACCGATTGGCGGGGGGCGCCTTTGGACACCCTGGGTCAGCACTGGATGGTGTTGAAAGTCGACACCTTTGAGAAGAGGACGGTGGCGGAGAGGCTCCTTCACGAGCTCATGGTGGACGTGAAGACCCTGCGCGTGATGAAGTTGGCCCGGGCGGTAAACCAGTAGGCTTGCGCTCCTCCTCCTTGCACTTGCACAGACCATCCAAGGTCTCTGTCTTGCCGTCCCGCTCAAGCCTCAGGAAGTTCTCCATGTCTCCGCGGCTGGTGAAGGCCGGCGTCCCCCTGACGATCACCGCCACCAGCTTCCTCCCGCATCACGAGGGATACAGCAAAGTATCCCGGACGGATGTGACCAGCAATCGTCAACGCAAACCTTGGATTGTATGATGTCATGGCTGCACTTTTGCGTACGCCTGTGTGATGCAGGGAAGGTGTACTGCCTATGGTGGTGACGCGATGCCGCTCTGCGGCTGGCCACATTTTCAAGGTATGTGGTTTGCATTGAGTATGTATGCAGCGGCTTGCCTCTCTCCAAGGCACCCTGTGCCCTTGAACACTGTAGTTCTTAGGTGAACAATGTAGCATGGATCTGGATTGTTTGCATTACGCCTAATGGATGCAGTTCTTTCTGGAACAACAGTGCGTTTCTGCCTGCTGCTGCTTCGGCTGTCAGTTCGTGGATTGCAGCTTCTAGGCCTTGCTCTTGTTCGGGTCCCAAGCTCCGCGTTGCTCCGCCCCTGCTGCTAGTGCTTAGTGCAGGGCGCCGGATGGGATTCATCCGTAGCTTGGTCTCAGTCTAGGTCGTGTTCAGCAGACAATGCAGGCATATTGGCCAACATGCCCACGCCTTTCCTCTTTAGTCAGAGTCATTTTGTCTCCACGGCAGGTTGTGCGCCCAAGTTGGGAAGTTCAACCCTTTCCGCATGCAGCTGACCCGCTGCTGTCCGTCTCTGCTCCTATGACCGTCTGTCTACGCGTCTGTGGCCGAGTGGTTCTGGTTTTTGCGGAAGTCGCTTCATGGCTCCATGACTTCGGTTGGCTCTTACTGCGGCTGTGGAGGAGTTTGGCTGCTAACCTGCCTGCCAGGCGGTCTACCTTACTGAGTCTTGTTTCTTTCCTTCTTCGTCTTCTGGAGGCGCTTCCTGTCGTTTGACCGTCTGCCGTCTGTTCGTCTGATGATGGTCTTCAAAGACTTCACACTGATGGGCTCTCCAGGCTACGAGAGGCCCTTGGCTTGGTGCGTCGTCCTACTGTTACAACATGGTGCTGCTGCTTGGATGGTGCTGCTTTCGATGCAGCCAAGTTCCCATGGCAAGCCAATTAACGCAGCACCACATTTGCTACGATGCTGCATCTGTGCAGCATTCTCTTTTGTGCAGCAGTTCAAGATCCGCCTGACGGTGCTGTATGTACAGCCCTTGAACCTGGAATTGATTACATCTGGCGGCTGGGCAGCTTGTAAACAGCTGTTGCCTACCGCCCAGCCTTAGGCTTTGGTTTGGTGGTGCAGGGTGCGATGCCATTATTGCAGCCTCTAGTTTTGGTATTGTGCTGTGATTTCTAGGTATCAATGGCGCTGCATGTTGCAGCCTGGCTTGTGCTTCCACTGGGGTTCTGTTACCCATCTGCTTTGTTCAATTTGTCATGGAATTGGAAGGCTTCAAAACATTGGTTGCTTCTGTGATGTCACTTACCGGTGTGTGGTGATTATGTGTGTCATTTGCAGCCGCTTGTCATGAACTAGTTAAAATTGGCGTGCAGCACTCTGGCTTGTGGGTAACCTGTGGGCTTCAACAGTGTGTCATTTGTAACTGCTTCTCATGTAGTTGATGGCTTGCAACACACAGGAGTTGTATTTAACCTGTTGTTTTCATGTGTGTGTCATTTGCAGCCGCTTGTCATGTAGTTGGTGGCTTGGAGCACACTGGTTTGTGGTTCACCTGTGGTTTGAATGTGTGTGTCATAATTTGCAGCTTGGCACGTCATTCCAAGCTTGCATAACATCATTCTGGTGAGAACTGGTGGTCACATTGTTTGTTTCTTGCAGTTTGGCATGTAGTTGCTAGCTTGCAGAACATCATTCTGGGAGGAACTGGTGGTCACATTGTTCATGTCTTGCAGCTTAGCATGTAGTTGACAGCTTGCAGAACATCATTCGCAGCTTGGCATGTAGTTGCCAGCTTGCAGAACATCATTCCCGTAGGAATTGGTGGTTGCATTGTTTGTTTCTTGCAGCTGGGCCTACCTGTAGTTGCCAGTTTGCAGAACAACATTCTCGTAGGAATTGGTGGTTGCATTGTTTGTTTCTTGCAGCTTGGGATGTACAGTTGCCAGCTTGCAGAACAACATTTCCGTAGGAAGTGGTGGTTGCAATGTTTGTTTCTTGCGGCTTGGCCTGTAGTTGCCAGTTTGCAGAACATCATTCTCGTAGGAAATGGTGGTTGCATTCTTTGTTTCTTGCAGCTTGGCCTGTAGTTGCCGGCTTGCAGAACAACACTCTTGTAGGAATTGGTGGTCACATTGTTTGTTTGTTGCAGCTTGGCATGTACGGTTGCCAGCTTGCAGAACATCATTTGCAGCTTGGCATGTCGTTGCCAGTTTGCAGAACATCATTTTGGTAGGTATTGGTGGTCATGCTGTTTGTTTCTTGCAGCTTGGCATGTAGTTGCCAGCTTGCAGAACAACATTCTCGTAGAAATTGGTGGTCGCATTGTTCCTTTATTGCAGCTTGGCATGTACGGTTGCCTGCTTGCAGAACAGCATTCCCGTAGGAATTGGTGGTTGCATTGTGTGTTTCTTGCAGCTGGGCCTGTGGTTGCCAGTTTGCAGAACAACATTCTCGTAGGAAATGGTGGTTGCATTGTTTGTTTCTTGCAGCTTGGCCTGTAAGTTGCCAGCTTGCAGAACAACATTCTCGTAGGAATTGGTGGTCACATTGTTCATTTCTTGCAGCTTAGCATGTAGTTGCCAGCTTGCGGAACATCATTTGCAGCTTGGCATGTAGTTGCCAGTTTGCAGAACATCATTTTGGTAGGTATTGGTGGTCATGCTGTTTGTTTCTTGCAGCTTGGCATGTAGTTGCCAGCTTGCAGAACAACATTCTCGTAGGAATTGGTAATCGCATTGTTCCTTTATTGCAGCTTGGCATGTACGGTTGCCTGCTTGCAGAACAGCATTCCCGTAGGAATTGGTGGTTGCATTGTGTGTTTCTTGCAGCTGGGCCTGTGGTTGCCAGTTTGCAGAACAACATTCTCGTAGGAAATGGTGGTTGCATTGTTTGTTTCTTGCAGCTTGGCCTGTAAGTTGCCAGCTTGCAGAACAACATTCTCGTAGGAATTGGTGGTCACATTGTTCATTTCTTGCAGCTTAGCATGTAGTTGCCAGCTTGCGGAACATCATTTGCAGCTTGGCATGTAGTTGCCAGTTTGCAGAACATCATTTTGGTAGGTATTGGTGGTCATGCTGTTTGTTTCTTGCAGCTTGGCATGTAGTTGCCAGCTTGCAGAACAACATTCTCGTAGGAATTGGTGGTCGCATTGTTCCTTTATTGCAGCTTGGCATGTACGGTTGCCAGCTTGCAGAACAGCATTCCCGTAGGAATTGGTGGTTGCATTGTGTGTTTCTTGCAGCTGGGCTTGTGGTTGCCAGTTTGCAGAACAACATTCCCGTAGGAAATGGTGGTTGCATTGTTTGTTTCTTGCAGCTTGGCCTGTAAGTTGCCAGCTTGCAGAACAACATTCTCGTAGGAATTGGTGGTCACATTGTTCATTTCTTGCAGCTTAGCATGTAGTTGCCATTTTGCAGAACATCATTTTGTTAGGTATTGGTGGTCATACTGTTTGTTTCTTGCAGCTTGGCATGTAGTTGCCAGCTTGCAGAACAACATTATCGTAGGAATTAATGGTCGCATTGTTCCTTTCTTGCAGCTTGGCATGTACGGTTGCCAGCTTGCAGAACAATATTCCCATAGGAGTTGGTGGTTGCATCGTTTGTTTCTTGCAGCTTGGCCTGTAGTTGCCAGCTTGCAGAACAACATTCTCGTAGGAACTGGTGGTCACACTATTTGTTTCTTGCAGCTTGGCATGTACGGTTGCCAGCTTGCAGAACATCATTTGGGTAGGAACTGGTGGTCACATTGTTCGTTTCTTGCCGCTTAGCATGTGGTTGACAGCTTGCAGCAGAACATAATTTGCAGCTTGGCCTATGGTTGCCAGCTTGCAGAACAACATTCTCGTAGGAATTGGTGGTCACATTGTTTTGTTTCTTGCAGCTTGGCCTGTAGTTGCCAGCTTGCAGAACAACATTTTCGTAGGAATTGGTGGTCACATTGTTTGTTTCTTACAGCTTGGCCTATAGTTGACAGCTTGCAGAACAACATTCTGATAGGAACTGATGGTCACACTGTTTGTTTCCTGCAGCTTGTCATGTGCTTGCAAGCTTGCAGAACATCATTTTGGTAGGAATTTGTGATCACATGTGTGTGTTTCTTGCAGTCTGGCATGTTGTTGCCAGCTTGCAGACGTGCATTGGATTTAGTGGGCATAGTTGCCGTCATACGGGTGCGGCCTCATATTCTTTCTTGTGTGCTTTGTCACAGCCTCTCATCAAGGAGTTGGCGTAGTCTGGTGTATGAGGTGTATTGGATATGTCTCATCTCCGTAAGCCGGGGTTTCATTGCAAGTGATTTGCCTCCAGGGCTACTGGACAGCTTGAGGAAGAGCGACTATCTGCTGCCCAACTCTTATGGTGTTTGGTGCGTGGTCTCCGCTGCGTGGTTTCTGGGGTTGGGTCTGTGGGCTCTGGTCCATGCCTTTGTTGCATGGACGGGTTTTCTGGAGTACCCTGGCACATGCTCTTTGTGTGCTCAGTTTGTAGTAGCCACTGTGGCCGTTATGCCGCGTGGGTTTTACTGCAATACTGTTGTGCTGTGTGTTGTTCCGGTTGTAGTAGCCACTGTGGCCGTTATGCCACGTGGGTTTTACTGCAATAGTCTTGCCCAGGTGCCCCCCAAACACAGTCAGTGGACTCTTTATTGAGAGTGGTGTCTTTGTTGAGGATAGGAATGATGCATGGATGGCATGCTTGCATGTAGTTGTGGATGCACTTCAATCAGTTGTTTGTCATATAGTGAGATGACAACACATCACGAGGGATACAGCAAAGTATCCCGGACGGATGTGACCAGCGATCGTCAACGCAAACCTTGGATTGTATGATGTCATGGCTGCACTTTTGCGTACGCCTGTGTGATGCAGGGAAGGTGTACTGCCTATGGTGGTGACGCGATGCCGCTCTGCGGCTGGCCACATTTTCAAGGTCTGTGCTTTGCATTGAATATGTATGCAGCGGCTTGCCTATCTCCAAGGCACCCTGTGCCCTTGAACACTGTAGTTCTTAGGTGAACAATGTAGCATGGATCTGGATTGTTTGCATTCCCGCTCTCCCTCCCGTCTTTAGATGGCAAGGTGGGGTGTGGTTTCTTTCTTTGGTAGTATAGTACTCTATGAGGGCTCTGGTCCATGCCTTTGTTGCATGGACGGGTTTTCTGGAGTACCTTGGCACATGCTCTTTGTGTGCTCAGTTTGTAGTAGCCACTGTGGCCGTTATGCCGCGTGGGTTTTACTGCAATACTGTTGTGCTGTGTGTTGTTCCGGTTGTAGTAGCCACTGTGGCCGTTATGCCACGTGGGTTTTACTGCAATAGTCTTGCCCAGGTGCCCCCCAAACACAGTCAGTGGACTCTTTATTGAGAGTGGTGTCTTTGTTGAGGATAGGAATGATGCATGGATGGCATGCTTGCATGTAGTTGTGGATGCACTTCAATCAGTTGTTTGTCATATAGTGAGCTGACAACACATCTCGCCCTCTTTCCAAAGCGGATGCATCCCCATGGGCGGGAGCACTCCATCTCGTGATGCTCTCTGAAAACCGGGCACTCCAAGACAACGTAGGCCCGGTCTGCCATGTAGCAGCAAGTCGCCTGTACCAACACTTCACCATTCCCAAGCTGCCTCTTTTCCACAGGATGCATGATTTGACTTAGCATCTCCAGACACAATTACTACCCGCCTCCAAAAAGTGATCACGGAAAAAACACATGGACCGCCGCTACTGTGCGTCGTCGTCCTCGGCCAAGCGCATGGGATGTCAAAAGCGCGGCGGCGGGCTCCTGTACACTTCCTCCCAAAAGGCGTCGTCTTCGTCGATAATAGGCATCACAACAACTTTGTCCAGTTCGCGGGCAAGTACACAACACGCCGTTTCCATGATCAGTGAAATGCATTCATCGGCGGGGGCGCGGCATTGGTTCATGTACGGGATGGTGCGGCCCCATTGCTCCGCCCAAGGACGGGCGCGCATAGCAAGCCACTCATCTGAACGCGTCACACAATCCATGTTACGACAACACTTGCCCGGGGAGGTGGTCAATACCAGGCGGATGGCATCGCGTAACATGGTGATGTTCAACGGATCGTGGTCACAGTCGCCGGATGCCTTTTCCACAAGCTTATATCCGCGGGAGGCGGCCCTCACACGAACAAATACTTGGAGTTGTTCCAGCACGCCGCGGAACTTCTCCTCGTGCTCCAGCCGCCCCGCGCCCTCTAGGACGCGGCCCTCTACGTCGTGTGGCAGGCGGTCCCAGTGTGACGTCGCCATGGTGTGGAGTGGACAATGGACGCCGTGGGCGTGGTAGGCGCCTTATGAGCGCATGAACGACCAGTCCAGGTCATTCACCGCCGCTCTGCTGATGCTCTCATACAGCGTGTCGTCCTGCAGCTGCAGCGCCGCAGCCTTCATCAGCTCCTTCATCAGCGCTTGCGGAATCATGGAGCGAATGGCGCGCGGGGTGTACCTGGTGGCCGCGGCGGTGGTATTCAGGTTGTCTATGTGGACCTTTTTCAGCTTTTCGCAGCTAATCAAGTGCCGCCCATCCGCCATGGACGCACAGTCGCGTCGACAGAACAAGGGCGTGAAACCAGCGCCATTGGTCCACACACGGGTCGCTTTCCGGTAAGCATATCCATACATGCAGTAGGTCACGTCGTGAAAGGGAATGCCTCCCATGAAATCGCGGGACTTCAGCAGCTCGTCTGAGGGTTCTCAATGAACCAGACCTTGGGAGCGAAGTGTGCAATGATCTCCAGCGTCCGGCGGACCAGCATGTCTGCTTTCCTCAAGTCACGCGATGGAGTACTCATGGCAGTCCGGCGAGGCCCAGATGATATCAAAGTGCGACTCCTGCGTGTAGTCCCAGTCAAGGATGCTCATCTGAATGTCCGGCGCGGTTCGGGGGTCAATGTCAAGCCTTACAGTCTCAAACAGCTCCGGCATCTGACTGCAAAACCGCGTCAGCGATCCCGAGCCGCTGAAGAGCTCGAGCACACGATACTTCATTGCTATGTCGAGAGATAACTACACTCACTGTCTCAGCTTGCCGTAGCCCGCATCCAAAAACTGATAGGCGCCCCAATCATGCAAGGGCGGCGGGCTTTGCACTCCGTGGTCGGTTATATTGTGGAACCGCCAGCGCACCGACACAGTCCCGTTCTGCACCCACAACCCATCCACGCTCAAAACCACATCAACCATGTGACCCCCTAACAGACCCTGGAATCCCTCTGTGGGCTTCCCCTGGGCGTCGTTGACAACCGCGCCGGCTTTGCATGGCTTGGCGTCTATGACAAACCCCCTGGGCGTCTTCCTACGGATCCCGGTGAAGTGCCATCCACCACGAGCTGCCAGGGCCTCCACTTCACGCTCGAGCTTCAGCACCCAGCGGCCGAATGCGGTCTCTTCGCCGGCGGGTACCCCCAACTTGCCGTACTTGTTGAGGTCCCATGGAAGCACGATGCCGTCAAGGCGCATGATTGGCCAGCGCCATGTCCCGTCTTTGCTCTGTGCCCGGACATGCACCAACACCGCCCCTGCCCGCGCCGACAAGGCTTTGCTCTCATAGGTCAACTCACAATCTCTGCCCGTGATATCAACGTAGGAAGTGGACATGTTGCTATACCAAGGAAGCGGTATTGTCTGACTGCGCCCAGACGCACTCGGTTCTTTTCACCAATCATGCATGGATCCCGAGCTTTGGGCCTTCATTCCAAACGTGCGTGGGGTGTATATGGTGAGCACGCATGGACGCGTCCGGAATGCATTGACAGGTCATGTGATGAAGATCCGGCCTGGTACAAACGGTTACCTCTATGTCCTCCTGCCAGGCATTACCAAGCGCGTCCTCTACAAAACCGTCCATCGCCTGATAGCCGTCGCGTTCATTGCCAACCCAAGGAATCTACCTACTGTAGACCACATCGATCTTGACATCACCAACAACCACGTCTCCAACCTGCGCCACAGCAGCCATAACTTGCAAAGCCACAACAGAGCAAAGAAGCCCGGTTGCCTCAGCCGGTACATTGGCGTCACAAGCTCGGCGGCGTGCCTCCACCGCTCCAAGCCATGGTCCGCGAGTATCTATGTAAACCATCGTACCATCCCCTTGGGGCGCTATGCCACACCCGAGGAGGCTGCCATGCGTTTCAACGACGGCGCGATGCAAGTATATGGAGCAGACGCCAAGCTCAATGTCATCCCGGCAGCATGAAATGGTACCAAGCGAGAATCACAGAGTTTTACAACCAACCGAGCACTTCACACACAAAGCGCATGTTCAAGCCTCTGGCAAAAATAAGCTCATGGTACCCTGCCTCGACCACTTCTGACCATGCCATGTCAAACGGCAACAACTCTCTCAATTTAGCTGCTACCATGTATCGATCTTATTGCGCAGGGCCAGCTTCTCTAATTTGGCAAAGTAAGTGCATTCCTCCCACGTCACTTTTACTGAGCGGACCAGACTGTGTTTCTCCCGCGCCGTGATCTTTGCAAATACTTCATCAACTTGGTTGGCGAAAAGTCCAGCGAACTGACTCTCCAAATCAGATTGCAGCAGTTCATCCATTGTAAAATGTAGGGCACCTCCGACACAAGGAGAATGGGGAAGAATGAAGCTTGAAGAGTTATATGTAGCCTTGCGCAAGCAATGCTTGATGGCGCAATCATGGCGGCCGTAGCGCAGCATGTGCTTCTGACTGTTCGCCTTCCATGTGACTCTGAGAGGCAGATGGAAGTCAACCAGACACCCAAGATCTCCCTGACTCTTCACCTCCCACCTGACTCTGAGAGCCACAGGGAAGACGACCGGACACCATGCCAGCCCCGGGGATCGAACCCAGGACCTGTGGCTACCGACTTAAGCGTTTTCAGGAATTTGACACAGGCAGGAATCGAACCTGCGACCACTCGATTCTGAGGCGTGCGCCTTAGACCAACTACACCATCGAAATCGCTCGCGATTTCCTTGAACCAGATTACCAGATTACCAACTAGCCCAGAAGGGCATCCCATTGGAGCCAATGAAGGCTCATAGGGCCAAAAACACCAACATATAACCATAAATCCGAATCCGAAGTAAGCCAACGGGGTTTAGTAGGTCGCAGGCCTTCAACGCTACATGGGGGCGCTTGCACGCACATGGGGGCGCGCAGACAAGCTAACACGAGCGCGCGAGCTTCATGGACTCATGCGCGATCCTTAGACACATCAACCACGATCTCGCTGGCACTCTCATGAGACTTCAACCATCATTTGCACACACATGAATCACACAGCATCACATGTTCGCTCTCGTCTTGAACTACAGAATTCCTCTTGAGCTACATAATTCACTGACAGCTACAGATTTCGCTGATAGCTACAGAATTCGCCTTGAGCTACAGAATTCGTGGTGAATTCAGGGGTATCTACAGAATTCGTCTTGAGCTACAGAATTCGTCGTGAATTCAGGGGTATTCCTGAGTATGCCCGAAACCCCAAAACCCTGGACCCTAAACCCTACACCCCAGATGCTTGGGTGTGCTTGTACGTGGGTGGGGCTCCCCCCTGTATACACGACGGCAGACCTGGTTGACTTACACTATGTATGCCCATTTGTACATTGAAGAAGCAGTGAAGGGGGGAAGTGTTGTGCAAGTGGATCAACAGACTTGTCATATGCTGTAACTTCTATTCCGCCAGGCATGGAGCAGGGAACAATAGGTGCTCAGTCTGGTAGTGCAAGGACTCATGCAGCAAGACTCAAGCCTGCAGGAGGGAGCTGTTACTAGCACATGTTGCCGCTTTTTTGCGGAGGATCCTAGTTAGACTTTGCATGCTGGTCACTCGAGTGACAAGAGTGACTCACTCGTGTAACCAGGTCACTCTTTGGGGCGCCGGGCCATAGAGGGGCGGCTAGAGAGCTTCACGTCAAAGGGCTCATAGCTCAACGGAAGAGCAGGACTGGATAAGTCCAAGATGTAGGTTCAACTCCTACTGAGCCCTGTGAATATATGTGCGCAATCACAGGTAAATGCATCTGTTTGTTTATTACTTCACTCAGCTGAACCGCGAAAGAGATCGAACGAATGAACGCCGCTGTACCTCGGCGGCCACTCAGGTCGGACAACCTTAAGCAAAGTTGGCTGTTTGAAATGAGTTAAGATGCGATTTGTCTCACTAACTAGACCTTTGCAATCGCCGCGGTTCAGTACATCGCTGTTTCTAGTGCCGGGCGTCGATGCCATTCACACCTCGCGTCATAAACCATGATCCCTCTGCGCATTTACATCTGCAACGGTCTTCAAAGCAGCCACACCCTTTCTTCAAACGACTTGAGCACACCAGCAGGAATAGTGCAAGCCTCAGGCTGCAAGAACAAACCTTGGTGATCCACCATCCCCTCCTGTCCCAACAGGTGGGCCACCCGTACACCTTGATAAACCTCTCCATCAACATAGCGGACTTTCATAAAACCATAAGCCACGTACGCTATCTGGCCCCAAATTGGCTCCTCTAGCCCCTCGAACTTCCCCAAAACCCATCTTCCATGCATTTCTCCAGCCACAACCGCAGCCTCCCTATTACCTCCACAATCCCTACTGCAGAACCAGGAATCTACTGGAACCTCAGTGAAGCCCAGACAACCAAGGTGGCCAGATGAAGCCGCGCACCAATCACACACTATCATGTCCAATCCCTCAGAAACACCACAGACCTGACACGGAATCTCATCAATGGTCATGGGCTCCCTTCCTGCTTCTACAGCCATTCGCTGCTGTTTTCTCTTGCTGCAGCTGCTGTCCTCTGGCGAACTCCGTTTGCTGGCCTGCTGGTTTCGTGCTGATGCTGCCCCCGCCTCCACTGCCAAGCACCTGAGTGCCTCCTGAACGCTCTGCTGCAACCCAGGCTCTGCAAGCTCCCCCTTGACAGCTGCCGCATGCAGCTGCTTGAGCCCCTCCCACACTACTCGCACCCTGCCAGAATCACTTGCTGCCCTCAGCAGAGGCAATACCGCTCTAACCGCCTGCTCATTGGCAGCATCGGCCTCTGCCGCAGTCAGAGCAAGTGCCAGCGTATTGACTGCTTCCAGTGCTGCCGGGGAGTCCATACCGCTGCCAATGCCACCGCCATCCTTCTCAGGGGCAGCTGCTGCCTGGCGCCCACGCTTGGGCCTGCTGGAACCGGCCCTGTCTAGTTTGGTTGTATGGCAAAAAAAGGCATCACCACACAAAGTACAAGTGAAATGTTGCGCAGAAGGCCAGCACCACCGGAATCTCTGTGCCTGTCCATAGACATTGGCAGTCAGCGGGCAGGGCTCTGCATGTTCTCATCTCAGGAGCAGCGCATTCTCTGGTGGAAAACCACCAAGTTAATGCAGGAGCATGCCAAAACGGTTGAGGATGTTCCAGGAACTCTAGGGATATATATGATACATATGATACGGCTGAGGTAAGAGCTGGGGGTGTGCCCTGGTTTGTGCTGATTGAGAAACAGCCCTTGAATGATGAAAGCTGGAAGAAAGGGCTCATCTTCAACACGCAACTTGAGTATGTTTGCAGTACATTCTTCACCATGAAAGGCAAGGAAGTGGGGTTTGTCAAACCCTCTCAGCGCTATGCCTTTCTTGGAATCCATGATTACAGGAAAATGAAACGGCATGATCGAAAAAAGGCAGTGGCTAGGAAAGTCACAGAACTCCTGCAGACGGACTTTGGCACCAGGGCTGAACACGATTTAGAAGCATGGGACGGCAAAAGATTTTGATATGTGTGACGCGCTCACTGATGTGCTTTTTCACTTCTTCAGGAATTGGGGCGCCGTGCTGGACGGCAACGTTGTGGTTAATCAGACAGTGCAGTCCCTGAGGACTCCAGAGGCCCCAAGCAGTTCAAGGAAGAGGCGTCCCACACGCAATGGTGACAGCAGTCCTCCTGCTACGACTGCAAGAGTAAAAGCAGCTCTGCAACAGCTGCTGGTTGATCTTGAGATCAACTATTATGAACTGGTGAAAGGCGAGAAGAGCCCTCACTGCAGACAAGATCCCTGCAGTCCATGCTGTAAGCCCTGCAGCTGTGGCTCCTTCAAAGCCCTGTTAGACAAACTGAACCAGAGGGGTCCTAGCATGAATACGCTTGCTATAGGCTCACTCCCCTCACCTAGTGCACCGACGATCGAAGCAGAACCCAGAGCATCTCCGTACAGTACTTTGTAGCCAGGACGGACCTCAGTGTTGCTCATACGCCCTGGGATGGGCTGTAAGGCCTTTCCCCAGAAAACATGTGAGCGTCGTTAGGCACCAATGACTGCTTGGGCCCCCCAAGAGCTGCTGCTACCACCGCTGAGGAAGTCAAGAGACACCCTGAGTGGTACCTGCCGCTGCTTTTTCTGCTCAAGGCTAAGCCCTTTGCGCGCTGTCAGCATGCCCAAGGTCATAGGTCTTGGCCAACTCCTCCACCTGCTCTGGGGTGACGTGCTGCATGCCGCCATATGGAATCACCCAGCCACAGTTGTTGTTGCGTGTGCGATTAGTCGTGCCCTTGACCACAATGGGCTTGTCAGGTGGGGTGGCCTGAAGCCACTGCAGCACCACAAATGCCAGTGAGAGGCAGGCAGCCATGCAGAGCCCTGAGCAGTTGGCAGGAAGGATGTCCAGAGGCTCACTAGCACCGTACGACTGCTGGTACTTGGCGTGGTAGGCCTGCGCAAGCAGCAATAGTAGAGCATAGGCCTGATTGCGTTGTGGCTGATGGATCACTGTCTTAGAGAGTACACATGCTTCGATTGCCAACTTCTGGAGCAACTGAGTTGATTGGATACACAAAAAAGTGTTTTCTGACCAGATTGGAATGTTTTAAATACAAATATGTCCAGTGTTGTACAACTTGGGATTTAGCTTTATGGTGTACATGCCAACCAAATGGAAATATCCTTAACTGCTGTAATATTTCCGCCTGTATTTTCAGCTGCCATACAACCAGTAACCTAGCTGTCACCAACCTGCATCCAGAATCCAGTGCCCCGAGCTTTCTGAAACAGCGGCAAGAGGCCGCTCATGCTGAGCGCCCACCCAGGTACTCTGGGGCCACTGGGGAGGTGCACGGAAGTATGCCGCCATTGCCAACGGAACAGTTCAGCACCTCTCCCACCACTGTAGAGCTGAAAGATTACTGCTACCAAGCCATGAGCTGCTCTCCTGGCGCGCTTCGCCGGGTGAGCACTGGCAAAGACGCCCCCACTGGTGAGCTGTGCAGGATGAGTCCATCCATTCTTGGTCATCAAGGTACTGGAAATGCAGTTGAGAGGCAGAGACAGTCGTTTGTGACTGAAATGAAATGCAGTCACTAGCCACAGTTATGCCATTGCAGACTGTTCAGATAGATCAGGGAGACCGCTGCCTAATTAGGCATATTACTTACATGAGGGGCATGAACCATTGGTTTGCCCCCTGTGTCGTGAACAGTTAAGTATATCCCCAGAACTAACGTTGTCATGTTGTACTCGCCATCATAGATGGACCAGGCATTACAGCACTAAACTAGCACGGTAACGTCCCACTCCTTAGAGTGAAGAAAGATCCACTGGCCCTAAAACAGGTAGTTCCAGCAGAATCATCCCAGATATACGAGGCCTGGCGTCACAAGGATGCCAGGATGCGCAGCCTTTGGTTATAATCGAGCGCAGGGGGGCAAGCCCTACGTCACCCCCACGAGGAGGGTCACCAATGTTTGCGCAATGGCGTAATGTAGGGCTGGGTATACATGTTTCGGCTGCAGCCCAATGCGGCCTCATCAGTACCCTTTTAGTGAAATAACCTCAAACACAGCTGCCTTATAAGCTCGTCCAGAACACATAGAACTAGGCCTTTGCTCCAGCAAACTGGAATGCCACGTCAGCTATGCCCCACTGCTGACGCACAACTGCATGCTGCTGCTAACGCTGCTGCCACCAGCTGCGACCATCACGGAGGAATTCAATTACCAATTACCAATTACCAATTACCAAATGGCCCCGTCAAAGCGGGGCGCCGGTGGGGGCAGCGCCGCCCACAAGGAGCCAACTTAGGCTCCAACGGCATACTCAAGTTCCTGTCCAAGACTGACACAATGGCTGCCACCAGCCCACCCTAGATCCCTTGCTACCCAATGTATGTCAGGCCAGCCCATCTCGACTTGCCATGTGTTGACCAGTTGACCCAGCCAACAGCAAGCCAAGCAGTTTAATTCACTTCGAATTGGGGATCGATCCCGAAGCCAGACTGCTGCTGACGCTGCACAAGCTCCACCACATAGGCATTGCCGACTTGCTCGCATGGTATGACGAGTGCCAGCAATGTTCGGGCAACCAGCGGCCAAGCTGCCCTAGAGGAACGTTGACATGTGCAAAACTACAGAATGATCAGAAAGCCTCAGCAAAACTACCATATTATTTGTACATTATGAACATTTAACAAGTTAGTGCAAAGTTTGCAAAACCTGTGTGTTTTCACCATGCTTGGCTGGTCCATACACTGGCCTGCTGTAACTGTACATGTACCTTACCATGCTCCCTTGCTTACTTGACGGCAACAAGCGCCTGTAGCAGCTCAGACTGCCAGAACAGCAGCAACATGGTAGTTGTATTCCAGCGGACTGGAGTCCCCCTGTGGCTTGGCTGCTCCTTGGCGGCAGCCTTCTGGGTCTTAGATGGCCTTCCACCTGTGAAACAGCAACATGATGGGTTGTGGTTGTGCTCATTGAGTGTTGTCCACACAGCAAATGCTGTCAGTGTGCACTAACCGCAACACTGAAAGCATGCACAGCAGGTAGCAGAGGACCCAAAGGGTGCAACTTATGACAAGGGTGAGTCACTGGCTGATCATACTCTTAGTCTGATTGTCTAATTGAAGTGGGCGGCAGGCATGTATCTATCCAGTCACTTGGGGGCAAGTGGCCATCACACACAGCTCACCTCTGGCAGAAAACCAGCTGTCCATGATACGAGTGACGGTTCCACAGGATGCTGGGAACATGAGGCTGACGCTGGTGGTCTTGACCGTGCCCTGGGGCAACTTGTAGCAGACTTCAGTGGTGAGGCTGCAGTCAACATCACCATTTGCAGGGTTGCTGTTGCCATCAGGAGCCTCAAACACCAGCATGTGGCCCAGCTTGAGGAATGTAACATAATCCTGGATGACCTGCATAACACAAGAATTACACCAGAGTTTGCTTGCATTGTCTCACAAATCATTTTGTAAACGGCTTTGCAATCACTCCTGACAGACCTTGAGATCCAACATTATGACTTCGTGAGAGGGAAAAAGAGTGCTGCAGACAAGCTGCTAGCGCTGCATGCGGTCTGTCTTGCCGCTGTGGCCCCCTTTCTAACCCTGCTGGACAAGCTCAACCACAAAGGAACCGCTGTGAATGAAGGCCTTTCCGAAAGGCTTACCCCACTCACCTAGGGCAGATCTGCGATGGCTGCTGAGCCCAGGGCATCTCTGTAGAGCACTTCATAGCCAGGCAGGCCATCGGTGCTGGTCACCCGCCCTGAGATGGGCTGCAGGGGCCGCCCCCAGAGCAGCAGGTGAGCATTGATGGGCGCGGTGACCGCCTGGGGGCCACAGAAGCTGCTGCTGCTGCTGCCGTTGCTCACATAATCCAGCGCCACCCTGATGGGTACTTGCTGCTTCCACTCCAGGTTGAGCCCCTTAAGGGCTGAGAGCATGCCCAGCGTGATGTGCGTGAACACCCTGCCTCCCACCTTGATCGCTGCATCCAGCAGCTTGGCCCTCCCACCCCAGCTGTTGCTGAGCAAGTACACCAGCCCCGTGCCCCTGGCTAGCAACTCTGGTGATGCTGCAAGAGGCTCCTCCTCAGCAGCAGGCAGCAAGGGGAGCTCTGGGGCGTCTGGCAGCTCCTCGGGGAGCAGCACCTCTGGCTCCTCTGCCGCTGCTGCTAGCTGCTCTGCTTGCTGCTGAGCTACGGCTGCCGCCTGCTGTGCCTGCTGTGCTGCTGCTTCCGTTGCTGCTGCATCCCCCCTAGCCGTTGCGGCGGCCACTGCTGCTGCTGCCTGCAAGGCGCTGTTTACAGCGTCTGCCGCTGATCTCAGCCCTGCCTGCCTTATCCATACAGTACTGCCACGTGTCGCTGGGCAGGCTCTTCAGCTGCCTGTGCAGCAGGTAGAACTCGCTAGCAAACAAGTACCGAAAGCTGTACAGGCTGAGGTGAGGCAAACTGGCTGAAGTGCAGGTGGTGCTGTCTTGCCGCCTGCATGCAGCATAGGGAGCCAGAGGGGCACCAATGATCTTCATTCAGCTGAATTATCAGCAGGCTCAGCATCACAGCTGCCAGCTTTTATACCCCATGTATTCTCAAAGCCCAACAATTCAGAGGGGCCCCATTTATGTGCCCCTGGTTTTCTACATAGGTACCAGTTCCCTAATCTTCCAAAAGTTGGGGTTCTACATGAGACTTTGCTAGGAGTGCCCCCAGCTCGCTCACCAGCTGCTTTCATGCGGTTCCATGCCTCCTTGAGCAAAGCCGCGCTGCTCTCCGCGGTGGACACGTAGTCTGCTAGGCCGTCGCTGCCAGTTGCCGTGCGGCTGTTTGCCAGCTCCTCGACCTGCTCTGGGGTGAGATGCTGCAGGCCACCGTACGGAATCACCCAGCCACAGCTGTTATTGTGTGTGCGGTTGACCGTGCCCTTGACCACGATGGGTTTATCAGGTGGAGTTGCCTGGGGCCACTGCAGCACCACGAATGCAAGGGAAAGGCAGGCTGCCATGCAGAGCCCTGAGCAGTTTGCTGGAAGGATGTCCACTGGCTCCATAACTCCATAACTCTGTTGGTACTTGGCGTGGTAAGCCTGTAGCCGGCCGCGGCAAGCAGAGGCAACAGATACAATAGAGCAAGACTTCAAGCTTGGTCGCATGACCACACACATTCTTGCGTTATACAGGTGGGTGATGCATTACATCTCGACATGTAGCCTTCATGAGGCTGCTCAAAGACAGGCATTGCTCTTCCCTCCTACAAAAGAAGGAAGGCCTGGTCAGACCATCTTGCTTTGATGGATTTGCAAGCAACCAAAATTGGTTTTCAATAGGTTTTTATAGGTTGCAAAAACCTATAAAGCAGGTTCTTGTGAGGATATCTCATCAATTTATAGGTTTTATAGGTTTTATAGATTGTAGTATATCACCTAGAGATGAAGGATGGAATATGGAATAGGTTGCAACACATTCAAGCACCAGGGTATGCTAAAGGGGAGGTATACCTATAAACCTATATACCATCTGGATTTTAGAGTGATTTTATAGGTTTATAGGTCTTTGCGGGACTGCCAGGGAGGTAAGGGCCCAGTCCTGAAATGCGTGTTATTGTGTTGCACAAGGAGTTGCCCGTGGCATGCAGCAGTACTAGATATGCCCCAAAGTAGAGAGGTATGCACCCCTGTCAACCACCGAGAGGCTGTGCAGCGGTGACTCATCTGGTAGGTGTGTGCAAAAGTAACCTGCCACCTTCTAGCCAGTCTCGCTTGGAAAAAGCTCATGGGTTGGTGTTGCTGAGTAGCAGAATGGGCTCCACTTCTGTGAGACAACCCCAAACAAGGCCCCACAAATGTGTCCCTTGCCTGCCTTGAAGAGGACACCACGACTTTAAGTTTCCTGCATGTTTTTCATGCATGTAACTTGCAGTGACAGTTCTGCAGCCAAAACCATTTAAACCCTAAACCCTAATACAAGCCAATAGCACCAATGCACAGCTTGCAAAGCAACCAAGAGGTGGCATGAGCTGCAGCTTTGCAAAGCCCCTGCATGTTGCAAAGCAGTAGGTCGTGGTGCACAGTGCACACTTGCACACCCACACAACATCAGTTTTGCAACCACATGCACACAGCTTTGCCAATCATTCCAAGCACCCCAGTAGCCCAACATGCATTCCCATGCCCCCACATTCATACCACATGCAGCAATCAATGGGCCCTCCTTGATTCAATGCACCCATCTCAGGAGTAGCAGAAAGTGAAACCCTGAAATCAAGCATGCAGCAGCAGGCACAGAACCCCACCATTGTATGCCAAGGGGAGACAGCCCCAAGTTACCTCATATATGAGGAGTATGCCAAGACAAAGGGGCATGCATACAAGCAGCTGGAGCCCTGGTTGCAAAGCAAAACATCTGTTAGGTTACTTTTGAACATTGTGGCAGGTTACTTTTGCACACACCTATTGGCCAACCGACACTGAAAAACTAGCTCCAAGAAAGAGCATGCTTCTACTCCAAGTGCATACCCTAAGGTGTGCGCCTATGTGTGGCATGTGCTATGACACATGTTGATGGGCATACTATGTTGACCTTGCTAGGCTAGAAGCAAAACTTGTTTTTGGAAGGAAGCCATAAGCTGGGTCAGGGGTGTTCAAGGTAACAATCTAAGACATTGCTTTCTCATCCCCACAAGTCTAATCAGACCAACATTGTACTACTGCCAAGTGAGAAGACATGCTTGGCTGCACACATCAAGGTCTTTGCTAAGAGTCCTTATGCTTGTTAGTTGGTGGTCGAAGGTCTCCACACCGCATTTTTAGCAGCTTGGATGAGCCATGTCCAATGGCTCCATGCTTTTTATGTATTCCAAGGGCAAATACTATTGTGTGAGGAATGTTGTTCAGCAAGCAGTGCACCACAGCCTTAGGAGGGGTGAACTCATGGTGCATGCCTTGCAAAATGAACATCCAGCTTTGAGGTGAATTGGGTTGGATTCAGGGGAAATCCCCATTACAATCTTAAAGACCACCACACGCAGTGTGCCTTAGCTAGCTTGGTCAGTGAAATGGGTGGGCCAGCCTGCACATGTGGCTGAAATGGCATGGGCTTCAGTGGAGGTTTTGCCTTTGGTGGGCCCCCCTGGATTTGGATGAACAAATTTGGCCCTTTCACGTGCATTCTGCCTGAAAACTGCCATATACCTGGCCTCCTAGCAGGGTTTAGGGTTAAGGGTTCCTAAAACCCTAAACCCTAGACAACAAAATATACAGCTAACACACAACCAACATGAATTGCCAAGCCTTAGGGTGCATGCTAGCTACATAGCATGAGACACCCAAATCCTTCACCAGACGCTCATAGGTGTGTGCAAAAGTAACCTGCCACCTTCTAGCCAATCTCGCTTGGAAAAAGCTCATGGGTTGTGTTGCTGAGTAGCAGAATGGGCTCCACTTCTGTGAGACAACCCCAAACAAGGCCCCACAAATGTGTCCCTTGCCTGCCTTGAAGAGGACACCACGACTTTAAGTTTCCTGCATGTTTTTCATGCATGTAACTTGCAGTGACAGTTCTGCAGCCAAAACCATAAACCCTAAACCCTAATACAAGCCAATAGCACCAATGCATAGCTTGCAAAGCAACCAAGAGGTGGCATGAGCTGCAGCTTTGCAAAGCCCCTGCATGTTGCAAAGCAGTAGGTCGTGGTGCACAGTGCACACTTGCACACCCACACAACACCCGTTTTGCAACCACATGCACACAGCTTTGCCAATCATTCCAAGCACCCCAGTAGCCCAACATGCATTCCCATGCCCCCACATTCATACCACATGCAGCAATCAATGGGCCCTCCTTGATTCAATGCACCCATCTCAGGAGTAGCAGAAAGTGAAACCCTGAAATCAAGCATGCAGCAGCAGGCACAGAACCCCACCATTGTATGCCAAGGGGAGACAGCCCCAAGTTACCTCATATATGAGGAGTATGCCAAGACAAAGGGGCATGCATACAAGCAGCTGGAGCCCTGGTTGCAAAGCAAAACATCTGTTAGGTTACTTTTGAACATTGTGGCAGGTTACTTTTGCACACACCTATTGGCCAACCGACACTGAAAAACTAGCTCCAAGAAAGAGCATGCTTCTACTCCAAGTGCATACCCTAAGGTGTGCGCCTATGTGTGGCATGTGCTATGACACATGTTGATGGGCATACTATGTTGACCTTGCTAGGCTAGAAGCAAAACTTGTTTTTGGAAGGAAGCCATAAGCTGGGTCAGGGGTGTTCAAGGTAACAATCTAAGACATTGCTTTCTCATCCCCACAAGTCTAATCAGACCAACATTGTACTACTGCCAAGTGAGAAGACATGCTTGGCTGCACACATCAAGGTCTTTGCTAAGAGTCCTTATGCTTGTTAGTTGGTGGTCGAAGGTCTCCACACCGCATTTTTAGCAGCTTGGATGAGCCATGTCCAATGGCTCCATGCTTTTTATGTATTCCAAGGGCAAATACTATTGTGTGAGGAATGCTGTTCAGCAAGCAGTGCACCACAGCCTTAGGAGGGGTGAACTCATGGTGCATGCCTTGCAAAATGAACATCCAGCTTTGAGGTGAATTGGGCTGGATTCAGGGGAAATCCCCATTACAATCTTAAAGACCACCACACGCAGTGTGCCTTAGCTAGCTTGGTCAGTGAAATGGGTGGGCCAGCCTGCACATGTGGCTGAAATGGCATGGGCTTCAGTGGAGGTTTTGCCTTTGGTGGGCCCCCCTGGATTTGGATGAACAAATTTGGCCCTTTCACGTGCATTCTGCCTGAAAACTGCCATATACCTGGCCTCCTAGCAGGGTTTAGGGTTAAGGGTTCCTAAAACCCTAAACCCTAGACAACAAAATATACAGCTAACACACAACCAACATGAATTGCCAAGCCTTAGGGTGCATGCTAGCTACATAGCATGAGACACCCAAATCCTTCACCAGACGCTCAAAGGTGTGTGCAAAAGTAACCTGCCACCTTCTAGCCAGTCTCGCTTGGAAAAAGCTCATGGGTTGTGTTGCTGAGTAGCAGAATGGGCTCCACTTCTGTGAGACAACCCCAAACAAGGCCCCACAAATGTGTCCCTTGCCTGCCTTGAAGAGGACACCACGACTTTAAGTTTCCTGCATGTTTTTCATGCATGTAACTTGCAGTGACAGTTCTGCAGCCAAAACCCTAAACCCTAAACCCTAATACAAGCCAATAGCACCAATGCATAGCTTGCAAAGCAACCAAGAGGTGGCATGAGCTGCAGCTTTGCAAAGCCCCTGCATGTTGCAAAGCAGTAGGTCGTGGTGCACAGTGCACACTTGCACACCCACACAACACCCGTTTTGCAACCACATGCACACAGCTTTGCCAATCATTCCAAGCACCCCAGTAGCCCAACATGCATTCCCATGCCCCCACATTCATACCACATGCAGCAATCAATGGGCCCTCCTTGATTCAATGCACCCATCTCAGGAGTAGCAGAAAGTGAAACCCTGAAATCAAGCATGCAGCAGCAGGCACAGAACCCCACCATTGTATGCCAAGGGGAGACAGCCCCAAGTTACCTCATATATGAGGAGTATGCCAAGACAAAGGGGCATGCATACAAGCAGCTGGAGCCCTGGTTGCAAAGCAAAACATCTGTTAGGTTACTTTTGAACATTGTGGCAGGTTACTTTTGCACACACCTATTGGCCAACCGACACTGAAAAACTAGCTCCAAGAAAGAGCATGCTTCTACTCCAAGTGCATACCCTAAGGTGTGCGCCTATGTGTGGCATGTGCTATGACACATGTTGATGGGCATACTATGTTGACCTTGCTAGGCTAGAAGCAAAACTTGTTTTTGGAAGGAAGCCATAAGCTGGGTCAGGGGTGTTCAAGGTAACAATCTAAGACATTGCTTTCTCATCCCCACAAGTCTAATCAGACCAACATTGTACTACTGCCAAGTGAGAAGACATGCTTGGCTGCACACATCAAGGTCTTTGCTAAGAGTCCTTATGCTTGTTAGTTGGTGGTCGAAGGTCTCCACACCGCATTTTTAGCAGCTTGGATGAGCCATGTCCAATGGCTCCATGCTTTTTATGTATTCCAAGGGCAAATACTATTGTGTGAGGAATGCTGTTCAGCAAGCAGTGCACCACAGCCTTAGGAGGGGTGAACTCATGGTGCATGCCTTGCAAAATGAACATCCAGCTTTGAGGTGAATTGGGCTGGATTCAGGGGAAATCCCCATTACAATCTTAAAGACCACCACACGCAGTGTGCCTTAGCTAGCTTGGTCAGTGAAATGGGTGGGCCAGCCTGCACATGTGGCTGAAATGGCATGGGCTTCAGTGGAGGTTTTGCCTTTGGTGGGCCCCCCTGGATTTGGATGAACAAATTTGGCCCTTTCACGTGCATTCTGCCTGAAAACTGCCATATACCTGGCCTCCTAGCAGGGTTTAGGGTTAAGGGTTCCTAAAACCCTAAACCCTAGACAACAAAATATACAGCTAACACACAACCAACATGAATTGCCAAGCCTTAGGGTGCATGCTAGCTACATAGCATGAGACACCCAAATCCTTCACCAGACGCTCATAGGTGTGTGCAAAAGTAACCTGCCACCTTCTAGCCAGTCTCGCTTGGAAAAAGCTCATGGGTTGTGTTGCTGAGTAGCAGAATGGGCTCCACTTCTGTGAGACAACCCAAACAAGGCCCCACAAATGTGTCCCTTGCCTGCCTTGAAGAGGACACCACGACTTTAAGTTTCCTGCATGTTTTTCATGCATGTAACTTGCAGTGACAGTTCTGCAGCCAAAACCATAAACCCTAAACCCTAATACAAGCCAATAGCACCAATGCATAGCTTGCAAAGCAACCAAGAGGTGGCATGAGCTGCAGCTTTGCAAAGCCCCTGCATGTTGCAAAGCAGTAGGTCGTGGTGCACAGTGCACACTTGCACACCCACACAACACCCGTTTTGCAACCACATGCACACAGCTTTGCCAATCATTCCAAGCACCCCAGTAGCCCAACATGCATTCCCATGCCCCCACATTCATACCACATGCAGCAATCAATGGGCCCTCCTTGATTCAATGCACCCATCTCAGGAGTAGCAGAAAGTGAAACCCTGAAATCAAGCATGCAGCAGCAGGCACAGAACCCCACCATTGTATGCCAAGGGGAGACAGCCCCAAGTTACCTCATATATGAGGAGTATGCCAAGACAAAGGGGCATGCATACAAGCAGCTGGAGCCCTGGTTGCAAAGCAAAACATCTGTTAGGTTACTTTTGAACATTGTGGCAGGTTACTTTTGCACACACCTATTGGCCAACCGACACTGAAAAACTAGCTCCAAGAAAGAGCATGCTTCTACTCCAAGTGCATACCCTAAGGTGTGCGCCTATGTGTGGCATGTGCTATGACACATGTTGATGGGCATACTATGTTGACCTTGCTAGGCTAGAAGCAAAACTTGTTTTTGGAAGGAAGCCATAAGCTGGGTCAGGGGTGTTCAAGGTAACAATCTAAGACATTGCTTTCTCATCCCCACAAGTCTAATCAGACCAACATTGTACTACTGCCAAGTGAGAAGACATGCTTGGCTGCACACATCAAGGTCTTTGCTAAGAGTCCTTATGCTTGTTAGTTGGTGGTCGAAGGTCTCCACACCGCATTTTTAGCAGCTTGGATGAGCCATGTCCAATGGCTCCATGCTTTTTATGTATTCCAAGGGCAAATACTATTGTGTGAGGAATGCTGTTCAGCAAGCAGTGCACCACAGCCTTAGGAGGGGTGAACTCATGGTGCATGCCTTGCAAAATGAACATCCAGATTTGAGGTGAATTGGGCTGGATTCAGGGGAAATCCCCATTACAATCTTAAAGACCACCACACGCAGTGTGCCTTAGCTAGCTTGGTCAGTGAAATGGGTGGGCCAGCCTGCACATGTGGCTGAAATGGCATGGGCTTCAGTGGAGGTTTTGCCTTTGGTGGGCCCCCCTGGATTTGGATGAACAAATTTGGCCCTTTCACGTGCATTCTGCCTGAAAACTGCCATATACCTGGCCTCCTAGCAGGGTTTAGGGTTAAGGGTTCCTAAAACCCTAAACCCTAGACAACAAAACATACAGCTAACACACAACCAACATGAATTGCCAAGCCTTAGGGTGCATGCTAGCTACATAGCATGAGACACCCAAATCCTTCACCAGACGCTCATAGGTGTGTGCAAAAGTAACCTGCCACCTTCTAGCCAGTCTCGCTTGGAAAAAGCTCATGGGTTGTGTTGCTGAGCAGCAGAATGGGCTCCACTTCTGTGAGACAACCCCAAACAAGGCCCCACAAATGTGTCCCTTGCCTGCCTTGAAGAGGACACCACGACTTTAAGTTTCCTGCATGTTTTTCATGCATGTAACTTGCAGTGACAGTTCTGCAGCCAAAACCATAAACCTTAAACCCTAATACAAGCCAATAGCACCAATGCATAGCTTGCAAAGCAACCAAGAGGTGGCATGAGCTGCAGCTTTGCAAAGCCCCTGCATGTTGCAAAGCAGTAGGTCGTGGTGCACAGTGCACACTTGCACACCCACACAACACCAGTTTTGCAACCACATGCACACTGCTTTGCCAATCATTCCAAGCACCCCAGTAGCCCAACATGCATTCCCATGCCCCCACATTCATACCACATGCAGCAATCAATGGGCCCTCCTTGATTCAATGCACCCATCTCAGGAGTAGCAGAAAGTGAAACCCTGAAATCAAGCATGCAGCAGCAGGCACAGAACCCCACCATTGTATGCCAAGGGGAGACAGCCCCAAGTTACCTCATATATGAGGAGTATGCCAAGACAAAGGGGCATGCATACAAGCAGCTGGAGCCCTGGTTGCAAAGCAAAACATCTGTTAGGTTACTTTTGAACATTGTGGCAGGTTACTTTTGCACACACCTATTGGCCAACCGACACTGAAAAACTAGCTCCAAGAAAGAGCATGCTTCTACTCCAAGTGCATACCCTAAGGTGTGCGCCTATGTGTGGCATGTGCTATGACACATGTTGATGGGCATACTATGTTGACCTTGCTAGGCTAGAAGCAAAACTTGTTTTTGGAAGGAAGCCATAAGCTGGGTCAGGGGTGTTCAAGGTAACAATCTAAGACATTGCTTTCTCATCCCCACAAGTCTAATCAGACCAACATTGTACTACTGCCAAGTGAGAAGACATGCTTGGCTGCACACATCAAGGTCTTTGCTAAGAGTCCTTATGCTTGTTAGTTGGTGGTCGAAGGTCTCCACACCGCATTTTTAGCAGCTTGGATGAGCCATGTCCAATGGCTCCATGCTTTTTATGTATTCCAAGGGCAAATACTATTGTGTGAGGAATGCTGTTCAGCAAGCAGTGCACCACAGCCTTAGGAGGGGTGAACTCATGGTGCATGCCTTGCAAAATGAACATCCAGATTTGAGGTGAATTGGGCTGGATTCAGGGGAAATCCCCATTACAATCTTAAAGACCACCACACGCAGTGTGCCTTAGCTAGCTTGGTCAGTGAAATGGGTGGGCCAGCCTGCACATGTGGCTGAAATGGCATGGGCTTCAGTGGAGGTTTTGCCTTTGGTGGGCCCCCCTGGATTTGGATGAACAAATTTGGCCCTTTCACGTGCATTCTGCCTGAAAACTGCCATATACCTGGCCTCCTAGCAGGGTTTAGGGTTAAGGGTTCCTAAAACCCTAAACCCTAGACAACAAAACATACAGCTAACACACAACCAACATGAATTGCCAAGCCTTAGGGTGCATGCTAGCTACATAGCATGAGACACCCAAATCCTTCACCAGACGCTCATAGGTGTGTGCAAAAGTAACCTGCCACCTTCTAGCCAGTCTTGCTTGGAAAAAGCTCATGGGTTGTGTTGCTGAGCAGCAGAATGGGCTCCACTTCTGTGAGACAACCCCAAACAAGGCCCCACAAATGTGTCCCTTGCCTGCCTTGAAGAGGACACCACGACTTTAAGTTTCCTGCATGTTTTTCATGCATGTAACTTGCAGTGACAGTTCTGCAGCCAAAACCATAAACCCTAAACCCTAATACAAGCCAATAGCACCAATGCATAGCTTGCAAAGCAACCAAGAGGTGGCATGAGCTGCAGCTTTGCAAAGCCCCTGCATGTTGCAAAGCAGTAGGTCGTGGTGCACAGTGCACACTTGCACACCCACACAACACCAGTTTTGCAACCACATGCACACAGCTTTGCCAATCATTCCAAGCACCCCAGTAGCCCAACATGCATTCCCATGCCCCCACATTCATACCACATGCAGCAATCAATGGGCCCTCCTTGATTCAATGCACCCATCTCAGGAGTAGCAGAAAGTGAAACCCTGAAATCAAGCATGCAGCAGCAGGCACAGAACCCCACCATTGTATGCCAAGGGGAGACAGCCCCAAGTTACCTCATATATGAGGAGTATGCCAAGACAAAGGGGCATGCATACAAGCAGCTGGAGCCCTGGTTGCAAAGCAAAATATCTGTTAGGTTACTTTTGAACATTGTGGCAGGTTACTTTTGCACACACCTATTGGCCAACCGACACTGAAAAACTAGCTCCAAGAAAGAGCATGCTTCTACTCCAAGTGCATACCCTAAGGTGTGCGCCTATGTGTGGCATGTGCTATGACACATGTTGATGGGCATACTATGTTGACCTTGCTAGGCTAGAAGCAAAACTTGTTTTTGGAAGGAAGCCATAAGCTGGGTCAGGGGTGTTCAAGGTAACAATCTAAGACATTGCTTTCTCATCCCCACAAGTCTAATCAGACCAACATTGTACTACTGCCAAGTGAGAAGACATGCTTGGCTGCACACATCAAGGTCTTTGCTAAGAGTCCTTATGCTTGTTAGTTGGTGGTCGAAGGTCTCCACACCGCATTTTTAGCAGCTTGGATGAGCCATGTCCAATGGCTCCATGCTTTTTATGTATTCCAAGGGCAAATACTATTGTGTGAGGAATGCTGTTCAGCAAGCAGTGCACCACAGCCTCAGGAGGGGTGAACTCATGGTGCATGCCTTACAAAATGAACATCCAGCTTTGAGGTGAATTGGGCTGGATTCAGGGGAAATCCCCATTACAATCTTAAAGACCACCACACGCAGTGTGCCTTAGCTAGCTTGGTCAGTGAAATGGGTGGGCCAGCCTGCACATGTGGCTGAAATGGCATGGGCTTCAGTGGAGGTTTTGCCTTTGGTGGGCCCCCCTGGATTTGGATGAACAAATTTGGCCCTTTCACGTGCATTCTGCCTGAAAACTGCCATATACCTGGCCTCCTAGCAGGGTTTAGGGTTAAGGGTTCCTAAAACCCTAAACCCTAGACAACAAAACATACAGCTAACACACAACCAACATGAATTGCCAAGCCTTAGGGTGCATGCTAGCTACATAGCATGAGACACCCAAATCCTTCACCAGACGCTCATAGGTGTGTGCAAAAGTAACCTGCCACCTTCTAGCCAGTCTCGCTTGGAAAAAGCTCATGGGTTGTGTTGCTGAGCAGCAGAATGGGCTCCACTTCTGTGAGACAACCCCAAACAAGGCCCCACAAATGTGTCCCTTGCCTGCCTTGAAGAGGACACCACGACTTTAAGTTTCCTGCATGTTTTTCATGCATGTAACTTGCAGTGACAGTTCTGCAGCCAAAACCATAAACCTTAAACCCTAATACAAGCCAATAGCACCAATGCATAGCTTGCAAAGCAACCAAGAGGTGGCATGAGCTGCAGCTTTGCAAAGCCCCTGCATGTTGCAAAGCAGTAGGTCGTGGTGCACAGTGCACACTTGCACACCCACACAACACCAGTTTTGCAACCACATGCACACTGCTTTGCCAATCATTCCAAGCACCCCAGTAGCCCAACATGCATTCCCATGCCCCCACATTCATACCACATGCAGCAATCAATGGGCCCTCCTTGATTCAATGCACCCATCTCAGGAGTAGCAGAAAGTGAAACCCTGAAATCAAGCATGCAGCAGCAGGCACAGAACCCCACCATTGTATGCCAAGGGGAGACAGCCCCAAGTTACCTCATATATGAGGAGTATGCCAAGACAAAGGGGCATGCATACAAGCAGCTGGAGCCCTGGTTGCAAAGCAAAACATCTGTTAGGTTACTTTTGAACATTGTGGCAGGTTACTTTTGCACACACCTATTGGCCAACCGACACTGAAAAACCAGCTCCAAGAAAGAGCATGCTTCTACTCCAAGTGCATACCCTAAGGTGTGCGCCTATGTGTGGCATGTGCTATGACACATGTTGATGGGCATACTATGTTGACCTTGCTAGGCTAGAAGCAAAACTTGTTTTTGGAAGGAAGCCATAAGCTGGGTCAGGGGTGTTCAAGGTAACAATCTAAGACATTGCTTTCTCATCCCCACAAGTCTAATCAGACCAACATTGTACTACTGCCAAGTGAGAAGACATGCTTGGCTGCACACATCAAGGTCTTTGCTAAGAGTCCTTATGCTTGTTAGTTGGTGGTCGAAGGTCTCCACACCGCATTTTTAGCAGCTTGGATGAGCCATGTCCAATGGCTCCATGCTTTTTATGTATTCCAAGGGCAAATACTATTGTGTGAGGAATGCTGTTCAGCAAGCAGTGCACCACAGCCTTAGGAGGGGTGAACTCATGGTGCATGCCTTGCAAAATGAACATCCCAAAATGAACATCCAGATTTGAGGTGAATTGGGCTGGATTCAGGGGAAATCCCCATTACAATCTTAAAGACCACCACACGCAGTGTGCCTTAGCTAGCTTGGTCAGTGAAATGGGTGGGCCAGCCTGCACATGTGGCTGAAATGGCATGGGCTTCAGTGGAGGTTTTGCCTTTGGTGGGCCCCCCTGGATTTGGATGAACAAATTTGGCCCTTTCACGTGCATTCTGCCTGAAAACTGCCATATACCTGGCCTCCTAGCAGGGTTTAGGGTTAAGGGTTCCTAAAACCCTAAACCCTAGACAACAAAACATACAGCTAACACACAACCAACATGAATTGCCAAGCCTTAGGGTGCATGCTAGCTACATAGCATGAGACACCCAAATCCTTCACCAGACGCTCATAGGTGTGCGCAAAAGTAACCTGCCACCTTCTAGCCAGTCTCGCTTGGAAAAAGCTCATGGGTTGTGTTGCTGAGCAGCAGAATGGGCTCCACTTCTGTGAGACAACCCCAAACAAGGCCCCACAAATGTGTCCCTTGCCTGCCTTGAAGAGGACACCACGACTTTAAGTTTCCTGCATGTTTTTCATGCATGTAACTTGCAGTGACAGTTCTGCAGCCAAAACCATAAACCCTAAACCCTAATACAAGCCAATAGCACCAATGCATAGCTTGCAAAGCAACCAAGAGGTGGCATGAGCTGCAGCTTTGCAAAGCCCCTGCATGTTGCAAAGCAGTAGGTCGTGGTGCACAGTGCACACTTGCACACCCACACAACACCAGTTTTGCAACCACATGCACACAGCTTTGCCAATCATTCCAAGCACCCCAGTAGCCCAACATGCATTCCCATGCCCCCACATTCATACCACATGCAGCAATCAATGGGCCCTCCTTGATTCAATGCACCCATCTCAGGAGTAGCAGAAAGTGAAACCCTGAAATCAAGCATGCAGCAGCAGGCACAGAACCCCACCATTGTATGCCAAGGGGAGACAGCCCCAAGTTACCTCATATATGAGGAGTATGCCAAGACAAAGGGGCATGCATACAAGCAGCTGGAGCCCTGGTTGCAAAGCAAAACATCTGTTAGGTTACTTTTGAACATTGTGGCAGGTTACTTTTGCACACACCTATTGGCCAACCGACACTGAAAAACTAGCTCCAAGAAAGAGCATGCTTCTACTCCAAGTGCATACCCTAAGGTGTGCGCCTATGTGTGGCATGTGCTATGACACATGTTGATGGGCATACTATGTTGACCTTGCTAGGCTAGAAGCAAAACTTGTTTTTGGAAGGAAGCCATAAGCTGGGTCAGGGGTGTTCAAGGTAACAATCTAAGACATTGCTTTCTCATCCCCACAAGTCTAATCAGACCAACATTGTACTACTGCCAAGTGAGAAGACATGCTTGGCTGCACACATCAAGGTCTTTGCTAAGAGTCCTTATGCTTGTTAGTTGGTGGTCGAAGGTCTCCACACCGCATTTTTAGCAGCTTGGATGAGCCATGTCCAATGGCTCCATGCTTTTTATGTATTCCAAGGGCAAATACTATTGTGTGAGGAATGCTGTTCAGCAAGCAGTGCACCACAGCCTCAGGAGGGGTGAACTCATGGTGCATGCCTTACAAAATGAACATCCAGCTTTGAGGTGAATTGGGCTGGATTCAGGGGAAATCCCCATTACAATCTTAAAGACCACCACACGCAGTGTGCCTTAGCTAGCTTGGTCAGTGAAATGGGTGGGCCAGCCTGCACATGTGGCTGAAATGGCATGGGCTTCAGTGGAGGTTTTGCCTTTGGTGGGCCCCCCTGGATTTGGATGAACAAATTTGGCCCTTTCACGTGCATTCTGCCTGAAAACTGCCATATACCTGGCCTCCTAGCAGGGTTTAGGGTTAAGGGTTCCTAAAACCCTAAACCCTAGACAACAAAATATACAGCTAACACACAACCAACATGAATTGCCAAGCCATAGGGTGCATGCTAGCTACATAGCATGAGACACCCAAATCCTTCACCAGACGCTCATAGGTGTGTGCAAAAGTAACCTGCCACCTTCTAGCCAGTCTCGCTTGGAAAAAGCTCATGGGTTGTGTTGCTGAGCAGCAGAATGGGCTCCACTTCTGTGAGACAACCCCAAACAAGGCCCCACAAATGTGTCCCTTGCCTGCCTTGAAGAGGACACCACGACTTTAAGTTTCCTGCATGTTTTTCATGCATGTAACTTGCAGTGACAGTTCTGCAGCCAAAACCATAAACCCTAAACCCTAATACAAGCCAATAGCACCAATGCATAGCTTGCAAAGCAACCAAGAGGTGGCATGAGCTGCAGCTTTGCAAAGCCCCTGCATGTTGCAAAGCAGTAGGTCGTGGTGCACAGTGCACACTTGCACACCCACACAACACCAGTTTTGCAACCACATGCACACAGCTTTGCCAATCATTCCAAGCACCCCAGTAGCCCAACATGCATTCCCATGCCCCCACATTCATACCACATGCAGCAATCAATGGGCCCTCCTTGATTCAATGCACCCATCTCAGGAGTAGCAGAAAGTGAAACCCTGAAATCAAGCATGCAGCAGCAGGCACAGAACCCCACCATTGTATGCCAAGGGGAGACAGCCCCAAGTTACCTCATATATGAGGAGTATGCCAAGACAAAGGGGCATGCATACAAGCAGCTGGAGCCCTGGTTGCAAAGCAAAACATCTGTTAGGTTACTTTTGAACATTGTGGCAGGTTACTTTTGCACACACCTATGGCAAAACAGTAAGACTTTGCATAACTCAGCTCTCCCAACCAGCAAACTCACCTGCATCCAGAAGCCGGTGCCCACAGCTTTCTGAAACAGCGGTAAGATGCCGCTCAAGCCCAGACCCCATACAGAAATCTTGGCACCACTTGGGGAAGGACTACGGAAGTGTGCTTCCACTGCCAGCGGAATAGTTCCGCACCTCTGCCGCCGCTGTACAGCTGAAAGATCACTGCCACCAGACCGTAAGCAGCTCGCCTGGCACGCTTTGCCGGGCTGGTGCTTGCGAACACGCCTCCATTGGTGAGGTGTGCAGGGTGCGTCCACCCGTTCTTGGTCATGAGGGAGCTGCAATGGGAGTTGAAAGCACAGAGAGTCAGTGGCTGGTACTCATTGGGAGTGCAATAGCCGCAGCCGCAAATGATGCATGTAAGGCAACTTAGAATTGCAAGAGCAGTTGCCAGCTGTGCGAGACATAGATTGAGACACTAGCTGCATCATGCCTGCATTCACCTTGATATTGCTGCTTACTCACTTTAAGGCAACCAGCGCCTGCATCAGCTCGGCCTGCCAAAACAGCAGGAGCAGCACAGCGGTAGCCCAGCGGATGGGGGTACCCCTATGGTTTGGTTGCTCCCTGGCGGCAGCCTTCTGGGTCTTGGTGGGTCTTCCACCTGAATGATGTGGCAGCAGCATGCAAAGCCATTCAATCAGTACGCTCAGTGCCACACACACCGCTGTGGAACCAAGGTCCCTCTACAGTGTGTGCGTGCAGTTCTTGCCCCTGGCTGCGGGAGCAGAGAGCTTCTGTGACCAGTGTCAACCCTCCATGCTGGTGTAGCCTCCCCGACACGCATGTGGCTGTGGGTGCCCACACAGCTTGTGATTGTGTGGTGGGAAAAACCAGAGGAGAGAGTGGGTCTCTCCAGCTCTCTTACCCTCGTGCTCATTGAGGAAAAACAGTCTGCTATGGGGGAGAGAAGGAGAGAGAGAGGAAGGGTGGAAAAAAGTAAAATGGGGTGAGGGCAAAACCCCATAGCTCCCAAAACTTTCTGGCAGGGCTCTTTCTCCCTCTCCCTCCCTCCCCCCATCTGCATGCCACCCACTGGATCGCCACCCACCTACAAACTCATAGTTGACTCATCCATGGGGGGACAATTTATTGTCCCCATGGTTTAGTCAGCAAGGAGCATGCCGGCGGTACAGCTATGTATCCTAGTGCAACATGCACACCTGATTGCTCGGCTGCATGCGGCAACACCTGCGGCAAATACCTGATTGCAAGCAACTCACCCCTAGCAGCATACCAGCTGTCCATGACGCGAACTACCGTGCCAGATGATGCGGGAAATATCAAGCTGATGGTGGCAGCCTTGACCGTGCCATCCAGCAACCAGTAGCGAACATCAGTGGTGAGGCTGCAGTAAAACATCACCTGTGGAGGGCTGTCGCCAGCATCAGGAGCTTCAAACACCAGCGTATGGCCAAGCTTGAGGAAAGCCACGTACTCCTGGATAATCTGCAAGGCACACAGTGAAAGCATTTTGAACAGCTCAGGGGAAAGCTTGGTTTCAGTCCGATGCAAGCCTTTGCTGGCTGTGCAAATGAAAAAACTTGGTTTCAGTCAGTGGGAAGCCTTCAGAAGCCTGCAAATCAAGGCTTGGTTTCAGTCCACAGGGAAGCCTTCAGAAGCCCTACAAATGAAGGCTTGGTTGTAGTCCGATGCAAGCCTTGGCTGGCCCTGCAAATCAAGGCTTGGTTTCAGTAAGTGGAAAGCCTTCGGGAGCCCTGCAAATGAAGGCTTGGTTTCAGTCTGCAGGGAAGCCTTCAGGAGGCATGCAGATCAAGGCTTGGTTTCAGTCAGAAGAAAGCCTTTGTGAGCTCTGCAGATCAAGGCTTGGTTTCAGTCAGAAGGAAGCCTTTGTGAGCCCTGCAGATCAAGGCTTGGTTTCAGTCAGAAGGAAGCCTTCGGCAGCTCAGGGGGATTGGTGAATCTGACTCTCTCCAGCCAGTTTCATGTACCCTCCCGCACCTTCCTGCAGTTTCCCTCCTCCCTTCCCCCTTGCCCCTTGCAGCTCCTCCCAAAAACCACCTATGCAAGCCCGCACCTCCCATTAGATAAGCCGTGGCATTTTGCTATACTTCAAGGCCAACCTTTGCTTGTGAGCAGTTGGGCGGTATGCTTCCCTCACCCCGCTGTGGTCTCTCCGAGGCTTCGGTTAGACGGGGCACAGGGGGACATACATCTGTCCTGGCCAAAGGGGGACCAGGCTGCTGTATAGCAAGCAGCAGAGCGGTGTCTCAAACAATCTATGGAATGATCGAAAGTTAGTTTTAAAGTGGCCACTTCTTGGTCTTGAACAGTGCTAGTGCTGCCTATGAGCTCTTTCTCTGCGCGCTGCTGAATACTGCTGACGTACATATCTTCAAGTTGCTGGGCATGTGAGCAGCTTGAGCAGGGCAGCTGAATCAGCGCTGTCAGCCGCCTGCTGCTGCTTGAGCCTCCGTATCAGGCGGTTGAGAGCAGCTGATTCCTTGGTGCTCAGCTGAATCTTGCCATGAGGCAAGGGTCCACAGGCTCTGCTGTGATTCCGAGCAGGGGCAGCAGGAAGAAGAAGCCAAGCACAGCTCTCCTCTTGGCAGCATTGACATCTCCCTTGTCTCTGGCATCGCCAACAAACGATACAAAGACTGCGCACCCACATCGTGATCGACTTGTTATAGTCTGTTAAGCTCTCAGTGATCACGTTTTGGGACCAGAAAGCATCGCTGACCTCTGTTGCCTCGTCGGTTCTTGCTGAGCAATGGTATCTCGGCTAGCACGCAGGGCGCCCCCAGCTGCCTATCAATGCTGCTGAGGTACGTTTGGATGCATGCTAGATGCCTTTTAAGAGAGCTAAGAAATCCCTGCAACGCTCCCACGCACTAATAAGTATGGGGCCAGCTAGATCAGGGATGCGCCGAGCACCGTCGAGTGTTACAGCGTTAAGAAGTAATGGATCGGTATTGCATCCGCCATGCTGCGTTCTCAGCGTGACTCCGCGGATGCTTAAAGAGCCATAAACTAGCAGTCACTTCTGTATTGCTGGCAAGCACCCAGCGGCACTCGCTCAGCACTAGGTCACATATCGCGTCGCCGTCGTCGCTGCCCGTCCTCGCTGGAAGGCGTACTGCCAGGGTTTAGGGGCTGGTACTGCACAGCGAAGGGCGAGGGCGAAGAAGGATGGAGCAAGAGCCACCGCTGGTAGCCGCGGACTCCGAAGCATCCTTTAGGAGAGTGCCTGACAGTTTGTCAGACAGCACGTTGTTGTAGCACTTGAGCCAGAGGCCGTTGGACACCATGCAGGAGAATAAAAGAGCGTATTTGGGATATGGCAGGTCGCGCTTTTGCTTTACCGCATACTTCCCTACGCACAGTTTGATATTTGGCGCAAGTAGGAGCCAAACATCATGTCTTCCATGGAGGGCTCCCCGCGAAGGTACTGTGGATCTCGCGCTTGCGGCCCTACACATAGAGTCTTTCACACCCTGGCGCCTTGGCGTAGTGGTTAGCACTCTCCATTGCTATCCGCTAGGTTGCCAGTTCGAACCCCGATGCGGGCGGGGTTTTCGAAGGGTCATGCCGTACGCGGTATGATCGGGTCAAAGTGTGGGTTCGCCCATGTTGCCGGCCTGAGGAATGACACTTAATCAATGTGTCGAATTCACCTCAGGTCCTTCGTAGGCAAACACACACACAGCGAGGACTTACCGAGTTCGTCATGTGCAGGAAGGATGGAACTGCCAGGTTAGGTTTATGTCCGCGAGGAGTGTCTTCAAGCAGCCTGCTGCTGTCCCCCTCCAGGTCCAGGTCAGTAGCGCATCGAGTTCTACCGGGAGAACCACATCTGCCATGTATATGTCTTAGCGCTCCTTTGTGTGACTGGCGTATGCACCCCTTCAAACAACAGAGGCCTTCCATGGGAGAAATGCACTTGCTGGCGCCATCTTCATTCCGTCGGTCAGGCACCTTCTCGACGGGGTTCCGGCGCGCCAAGCACAGCCACGGCATCGTGCATCAATTTGGTTTGCAATTAGAATTAATGTCTTGCCTTAGGTTTAACTTAGCTTCCCGTTTGTGTCCAGGGTGGCCAGCAGCTCAGCCATAGGTCTTGGGGTGCGTCCGGTGCCGAGACCGCATAGTCCCAGATCCAGTCCCAGGTAAGCTCATGAGGCTTTCTGATTAAAATGCAGTTGAGTGTTGATCTACTTAAGGGCCAGGCACCTGCAGGACCTGTTGAGAAGGAATTATGCACTGCACTGCACATGCACTGCACTGCTCCAGACAAACTTTGAGCAGACATACATTGATCAAAGGGTGGCTCAAGACAAGGCACTCAACAACAGCAGGCAGAATACAGAACGGTTATAACATGTGTTAGTGTCAGGTCTTCTGCCAGGGACTATTAGGTTTGTCTTTGTCCTATTTTCATCTTGGCTGGCTTCTGATTGTGGCATGGGGTGACTTGATGCTGCTTCCACATGCCCTTATGTCTGTAGGTGTGTGCGGGCTGTTGCTGTGAAGCGTGCTGACCCCTCTGATGAGGAGAAAGAAGCCATGAGTGAGGAGCAGCTTATAGCCTACCTCAAAACGCATGTCAAAATTGAACGCATGTCCGAGGATGAGAAATAGAATGTCGACCCAGACCCAGCTGTAAACCGCAGCCAGCAGGCATCACCTAAAAAGTCAAGGTGGGTATTGTATCCTGAACGCCTAGGATGCGGTCTGGCGATAGCGCAGTGCGTTGGTTTTTGCTTGGGCTTGAACATGTGTGAACCATTTCCTTTAGAGGCATTGGTAACACTGTTGGGTGCTAACCCTTTCAATACTTGCTAGCTTACCTTGCTGACTTGTGTCATGCTCCTTGGAGGCCATACTTGCGCACAGGCAGTACGTTGTTGTATGGTGTGCATTGTCCTCTGAGCCATCGGTCCCAGAAAAATGGATGTGTTATAGTTCAGTTGTCTGTCTTCATGTTCCAATGCCTTTTTGTGCTGACTAGCGCCAGGAGGATCCTTCGAGACGTTCCGCCAAGTGGCGATGCAAAGGACCTTCCCGAGTGGAGTGGTAGGAACCTGGTGACATCTGTCAGACACAAGCCTACTCCTCCTTAGGACATCGGCGGCAATCCGTGGGCTGTGGCAGTACCTCATCGCCCTCGCCCTTCGCCGTTGGCTGAGAAATGGTCAAGGCTGACGCAACTGTACTGCAGGGCCCGTCGTTAAACCCCACAGCGAGGACGGGCAGCGACGACGGCGACGCGATATCTAGGTCACACACATGGAGGAGGAGGAGGTAATTTATTGCCACACCTTAAATGTTTGTTGTTGTTAAAGTCCGGGTCCAAGACCAGGCGTCGAAGCGACGCATCAGACTCATGATCAGAGCTTGAGCTGAAACCTGCTAGAACCCTCAACCCCACCAATGGCAAGGCACCTTACACCAACCTTGCATCCATGCAGACACAACACGGAACATATTGTTACATTTCAGTACATGCCATAGCAAAAGTGCCATAGGCCCCGCACAACTAGCCCCCCCCCCCCCCCATGCATGGCATGCCCTGTTTTGCCGATGGTTCCCTACAGCCCTATCAACAAGAACAGTAAGCACCTTTTGGTTGAAGAAGACTGCCGGCGGTCGCCAATAATCCTCATCACCAGTAAGCCACCAGTTGCCTTGACCAAGTTTGATTGGAGCATTACGATATGGGGCAGCTCGCAGGAAAGGTAAGTCCGCACCTGCCAGGCCTCAAGCATGTGCCATCTACGTAGCAAAACCGAACGCTACAGGCTGCAGAACCCACCCTTGGCAGCAAAACCAGGCATTGAGGAAATCAAATCCTTCCAGGCAGGAAGTGCAGCTTGTCTCCTGCAATCAAGCCACACCACGAGCTGCTGTGGGCCCATGCCAGCTTACGAGCAATTCCTACTGATGCTTCGCATACAAAGCCAATGGTACAGCCACTGCCCACGCCAAACAGCTGGTATACATGTTCAGAGGAGTTAATTACCAATTACCAAATGGCCCCATCAGAGCGGGGCGCCGGTGGGGGCAGCGCCACCCACAAGGAGCCAACTTAGGCTCCAACGGCGTACTCAAACTCCTGTCCAAAACTCACACAATGGCTGCCACCAGCCCACCCTAGATCCATTGCTAGCCAATGTATGTCAGGCCAGCCCATTTCGACTTGCCATGTGCTGACCAGTTGACCCAGTCAACAGCAAGCCAAGCAGTTTTATGCCTTGCTCAGGGTTAAACCCAACTTGGTGAGCAGATCTTCAAGCCCAACTAGATCAATGACCTTTCACACCTTGCCTCCACCAAACAAGCTATGAGCAACCCCTTCCACGCAAAAACCAACCACAAATATGAAACATGTACACACGCACTACAAACACTATGCATACACCCTTCTTAGCTCAACTAAGCACTGTAGTGCCACACCCACACCCACACCCTCACAGCCACTGGTGGGATGAAGCCCTGCTCAGGTCCAGTAGGCTGGTTTTGGAACACCACCATACATGTTTTGAGACACCACCATAACACCCTGCCCGTATCGACCCACTGGACACCTCGATGCATAAATGGCATTTTCCAGCCATTAAGTACTGGCCATGTTTTCCGAACACATCAACACGCTACAAACGGATGGTCTCTGCACCACCATCCCGGCTACTGCAGTGCATTGGTGCAGAAAAGGGGTTCCCAACCCGCCAAGCTCCCGCAAAACCTGCCCCCAACAACTGCCCTCACCCCGCTTCCCATGCAGGAGCCAACAACCCCGCATGCAATGCCTGCAGACTTTGCCCCATCTATCATGGCCAGCCAAATGAGCAGAGCCAGAGGCCAAGCTGGGGCCTTCCAGCACCCTGGCACATGTGTCATGACAGGCCTGCAAGGCCCCCCAGCGGGCTTAAGCCAGTGAGAAGGCAAGTGCCATGAATGCTCCTGACTGCTTGGCAATGCTGCTGCCCAGACCGCTGGAGCTCCAGCAAACGAGCCTCTGAGCCACAAACTCATGGGCTGGTGCGTGCGGAGCCCAGGATTCTGTTTCACTGCTCATCAATGACCCAGCTCCTAGCCACCCAGACCATCTCCTTAAAACAGGTGTCATCCGGAATGCCTTGTGGACCTGGCGTAGATGGATCGTCGTGCCAGCTCCACCACACCCGCACATTCGCTGCGTCTGGGACCTTCAGCCGCTCCTTGATGAAGGCCACCAGGGCACTAGTTGTCTCCTGCTGCTTCAGCTCCTCCCTGTCCACCACAGTGAACACAGGGACCCCTTGCTTGGGGTTGAAGAAGAGGTACACAGCCCCGAGATCCAAAGCCCTGGTAGCCCACTTCTCAAACGGCGGTCCTGCCTTGCTCAGGCCCGTAACAGCCTGCACAGGGCGTCCAACGGAAAGTCGTGTTACACGTCCGCTAACTACAAAAACACATTACCGGGCCAGACAGAGGCATGCTGACTTACCTCCACGAAGTCCCGGCCGCTGAGAGTACTGTAATCCAGGTGCACCTCCTGGCCTTTAAGGTCCGACGCAAGAGCATCTAGCAAGGGGGCTAGAATCTTCCAGCCTTTGGCTAACCGTTCGGACTTCTCCTGTTCTTCCTCCAAGTCCTGCTGTGCTGCTCGAACTGGAGCACACCGGTAAACTCGAGTCACAGGCTTGGCAGACACAGGCTTGGCACCACAACAAGGGCGTCCCAGTGCGCGGGTGCGCCCTAACAGGTCCATGCTGCTTGGCTGCCACTGAGATGTACAAGCATTCGTGACCTCAGCTTACAATTCGCCGATACGCATATGCGGCATTCATTGGTGACCTATGTGACCTTTGAAACGAGCAAGTCCAATCGGACAGCAGGAAGCGCATCGATCCACGCACCCGTCTTTGCTCCGAAGTTACCCACTCAGTCGCACTGGCTCTCTGCCAGCCCCACTCCTGCCTACACACTCTTTACCATGGCAAAGATACCGTAGGGCCTAGGCTGATGTGGTGTGGTCCCCCTACATACCCTGTATTGCACGCCCCTTCCATGCTGCCGCATGCCGGCTATGTTGGCGTCCAGAAGACCCAGAAGCCATGGTCTGCACCACAGGCTGCACAGGCAATCTCTGAAGAGGGTCCCCTACTGTAGCAGGTGCTCGCAGTGTCAGCCCTTGTGCAGTGCTAGCAGTTACTACAACGCCACCACTTCAGCAGGCAGCTCGCCTTTGCCTGTGCCCTTGGGCAACAGGACGTTAGCATTCAACGACCCTGTCCCGGATGTCATAGCGGTGAGTGCTGTGAGCGCATCGGCCAAGCTCTAAACGCATTGAAGTGCTGAGCTGACATGCCCCAGTTCCATCTACACTTAATGCTTGAGGGCTTGCATGGTGTACTAGAGCATCTCAGGGTCCTTTCTTAGGGTCTTCCAAGCTGAGGGCCGACTAAGGGCTTGTTTCACATGCACAGAGTCCCGTGTGCACCGTGTCCCATACTGATCCTTCCTGGAGTACCCAAAGTTCAACTCCCCTTGCCTCTATCTGCTACTCCATGTTGCAGGTTGGAGGCTTGGCGTTGAAGATTGCTGAGTTCAGCCGTGCAAAGCTGGACGAATTGGTCCTCGGAGGTATGGTCTACCTCTATCATAGGACCAAGGACCAGGAGGTGATGAAGATAGAATCACGAAGTGTGCTGCGAAGGCAGGGAACGGTCCTGAAGCTGGAGATGTACATCCGTGAGAAGCTGGGAGTGTCTCCAGACGCTTCAACCACCCTGTATTGGGGCCGCGAGGAATACCCTCCTTTGACAGGCAGGCCCAAGGGTTTGCCAGACGACAAGGATCTGGACAGGTACATACTTTATGCCAAATGCTGGTGGGTGGAGTGAGACCGTATCTGGTGTCCGCTGCTTTGATGCAGCAGCATATGCTGCGGCACAATATACTTCTGGGGCTCCTGGTAGGGTTCCTGGATTCAGCCTTTCAGGGCAGCAAATGCCTAGGACAGGATCGAAATAAAGGGGCCTGGGCAGCAGCATTGCCAAGTGGGTCATTGACACAGTACAATTAAGAATTTGACCAGAAATCAAATCAAATTTGTTCCTACACCTGCTGCATTTGGGTCTTTGACAGACAGAAGTACTTGAGTCGGGATTGATGGGTTTCATACAGGCTAAGTTGCACACTTGTGGACTGGCATGTACTGGTGGTGGCATGGTTGTACTGCACCTGGGTCACAAACAGGCCATTCATACTGTGTCAATGACCCAAATTACGAGATGGCCCTGCTGGGATTTGTGTAAATCATGAGGGATCCAGTCTTATCTGGCTTTGCTAGCAACTTCAGTTCTAAGTGGAATTCAGTCTGTACTGCACACTCAAAAAGGCCCTCAAAATGCAGCAGCTGCCACCAGTTGTATGCAATTAACTTAAGAGTAACATTCTCAATCAACCACGGCTGCTCGGATGCAGTCTGCCTTCTCCAATCGGATCGGGACTGTGGAAAGTGTGTACATGGCACGGATGTCGCTCGACCAGCTTCTCAAATCGCTTCAAAGCAAGACTGCTTTGGCTTAAAAACATTCATTAGCTACTATGTCTTCAAGCAAGCCCCTTAGATGCAGCCGAAATGCTCTAACGGCTCTCTCATACGCCTCCGAAAAGCGACAGGGGTCGTTAATGGTACGCGTATAGTATGGTTGCAGGAGGGCGCATGCATGTGTGAGCAGCATGTGATTGTTCACCTGTGTGCCTGTGGTGAAAGGCCCTATTTCGGCTATTATTGGGCCTGCCGTCCAGACAGTAGTAGATATGGGACTTAATTTGGCGAGTTATCGAGGACCAGGCATTTATAACATGCACATCAAGGAGACAGAGCCTGAACGGATGGAGGTGCCTAAGTTTTGTGTTCAGTGCTGAACTTACCTGAACTGACCTGAACTTACCTGCAGTTTCTGTGCGTGTTCCAGCAAATACGAGCGCCCCTCTGCGCCACAAACACCTGCCGTGTGAGCATGGAGCGAGGAGAATTTGACAGCCTATTCACTGCAACAGGCTTGTATTCTGGTTGGGACGGCAGCTGATACTGCTGTTTTAATTTACATGATATTGCAGCATCCTCATATAAGGCCCCTGGACCGCATTCGCCTGGCCACCCGAATCCGCTCCGGACTTAGTTCCTGGCACCGGGGGCGTTCCTCCGTACCTCCTCAAGCCCGGCAACACCGACTCAATCACCTGACCAAACAGTCGTATCATGGACGGTTCCTTGCCACCAGATCGCCACAATGATAGCCAGGCACTCAGCTGAGCAATACAGCGGGCGGCCTGGTCGTCAAGCCCGGAGTTCACGAGGGTCGGATCCAGATCGGGCAGTTACAAGCAGGACTAGGGCACAACTTGGATTCCCTTTGTGCACAACTTTTCCTTTCAAGCTCTGTAACCGGAAAAGATAGACAGGCATAGACGGACCGTCGGTGCAGCCGCTGACTCATCCAATTGGTACTGTTCGTTTCTGTGCCAAAGAATGAGTGTGTGTGTGTGTTTGCCTGTGAAGGACCTGAGGTGCATTCGAGACATTGATTAAGTGTCATTCCTCAGGCCGGCAACATGGGCGAACCCACACTTTGACCCGATCATACCGCGTACGGCATGACCCTTCGAAAACCCCGCCCGCATCGGGGTTCGAACTGGCAACCTAGCGGATAGCAATGGAGAGTGCTAACCACTACGCCAATGAGTAGTTCAAAATGCCCCAAACGAAATCCCTTCAGGCATTATGAGCTATACATTATTTGGCAGATACAAACTGCCCTTCTCCTCATAGTTAACTCCATGCTCAACTCCTGCTGTATCTAGCTGTCCTGCAAGCAGGCTGCTACTGTTGCTTCCTGTTCCTGCCGCTGCTGGTGCTGGCGCCACTGTTGCTGCTGCGCCTACTGCCGCCACTGCTCGCTACTGTCCTACTGCTGCCACTGCTACTACCACTACCCCTGCTCCTGCTGCTGCCACCCCTGTGTCAGTGCTGATGAGCTGCAGCGGGCTTGACACAAGGGCCTCACACTATGAACATAGCTCATCATACAGAGTCCAACAAGTCTCCTGTGTCAGATTCTGGAGAATCATAGTTGCAGCCGTCCATGGAGGCTGGCCTGCTGCGGTATGTGGCTTGCAGGCTGGTGCGCATCGCTAAGCGCTCTGCCCGCCTCTCTAAAGCCCCCTGGAAGACACAGTAGAGACAAACCCCACCAGAATAAAGTCAGACAAACGAGCATGGAAAGGGTCGCCACCACAAGAGGGTTGCTAAGTCGAAACAACCACACATACTATAACCGCATTGTCAGCTATCACATCAACCCTTGTGGCTGATGCTTATCTGCAACGGGCAGAACGCGTTCAAAAATGGAAATGAGCATGCTACAAGTACAAACGTAGTCAGTGGCTGTCGTGCTGAGATTCTTAACTAGCAGGCTACTTCACCGTCCATGCTGTACATGACTCATTCACTGCATACTAATATGTTGGAGCTAAATATGCAGGCGTTCTGCTGTCCTCCATATGGCCAGCCAAATGACCAGCGAATAGGCAGACCCAGACTAAGCTTATTTCACCATGCCCTGCTGAGCTTTCTGTTTAGGCAGGGTGGGTGAGTGCACAATGCACACAATGCACTGGTGTGCAACCCCGCTATCCGACAAAATCCATGCAGTCTATTCCACAAGACTACAAAGGAATACTGACAGCTCCAGCTATCTGGTGGAGCTCAGTGCCAGACTTCACACTAGGCTCCTTGCACATAGCTGCACACTGAAATTGCTCAGCCTCCCCTTTGCATACGCCTCCCAAAGGCTCTGAGCCACTGAGTATACTAAAGTCAGGAACCTCTTAAACAGGCTGCACCCTGGAAACGTTGCACTTCCATTTAATCTCTTCCTACCTGGTACCTCAGCCGTTGTGCCTCTGTAGTAGGTTCCACAAAGTAGCTGCTAACCATGGGGCGGCAGTTTCCATCCACTACCACCACTGTGGCATAGGCGTCAGCGCAATGGAAGACTTCTCCCACTTGGGGCGTCTCGGCACACACACTGACCATCACCTCTAAGCTGGTCTCAAAGATGGCAGTCACCTATGAGGGCAAGAATTAGAATTTAATAAACTAACTGAACTTTATATAAAATTTGATATATACAGTTGGTTGCAAAAGTTTTGGCCCAAAACTCAGATTTTGTTAGGAAATGGTCTGCTTCTGTGAAATGGCATGGCCGTTCATTGCTCTCTTGCACAGGCAGCTTCTGTATGAGGTCCAGGTTGTCACCAATGGGTGCGATCAGCATCTCTGTTGCTCTGTGTTGCTTGGCTGCTGAGAAAAGCAGGGGTCTTGCAAGGGAGACAGCGGAGGCATTTTTGCTGCTTTTTAAGGGGGTAAATGCTGAGAACTGCCAGCAGGCACAGGTGCCCTTTCTTTACTGTTTAGGGGCAGTAGCATATAGACCAGGTGTGAAGCAGGTGCAGGGGCTATACCAGTTCAATGGCAGGGCAGGTGGGGGTAGGCAGGGCATGCGAGAAGTTGGGGCAAGTGCAAGGCTGAGCTGAGAGGGCTGTGGGAGTGGAGCAGATGGGGTGTGGGGCTGGCAACCACAGGAGGGGCAGAGGTGGAAGGGGAGAGCCAGGTTAAAAAAAGCAGGAGGGCTATAGGAACAGGGGGGAGGCTTGCTGGTCTGCGTCTGCGGCTAAGGCTAAGGCTGGCTGGCTGGCTTTTATATAGTATATTTATAGGGCACGCCCGGGGCTCGAACTCGGGACGTCTCGCGTGCGAGGCTACTTGTGGTACCACTTGGGCATACCAACTGCAGCACATTGATGCTCTGCCTGTTTACTTTCTTAAACATAAATGGTTGTAAATCAGGTTTTGCTGCTGCTGCTTAAACCCCAGCCTTATGTTCCGGCCAAAACTTTTGCAACCAACTGTGGACATTGGTTCTGCTGCTGCTGTTTGACAGAGGCAAGGGCTTTGGCTTGGGGCAGGGCTGGTTTAAGGTACCAGGGGCTGGACCTATGCAACAGTCACAGCCAGGGTGAATAAATTGTTGCATGTGCTGGCAACCCATGACGGGGGCCCTTCCTACCCCTACCCTCACCAGCTGCAGCAGTACACTAAGCAAATACCAACAACTGAGATACCTTGACTTGCACACTTCCCCTGGTAGCACATGCCATAGGACATTACAGCTGGAGCAGGGGCTGTCTCTGAAGCTGCCTGTGCCATGCGGAATACCCAAAGGGCATATCTGGCGCCCCCAAAGCAGGGTATACCCCCAGCACATGTAGCGAGCTGCTGTTCTCTGCAGGTGGAGCATGATTGGCATAGCCGATGTGGTATTGTAGAAAGGGGGAGCGGTGCTGAATAAAAACATATGCTTTGAGGAGGTTGTTGAGAGATCTGCTAGCACTATCATGGCAAGATCTGGTGGAAAGTGTTAAAACAGCAGTAGCAAGGGCACGTCGGGTCTAGAAGGTGGTGCTGCACCGAAGGGATATGCGTAACATGTCTTGTTTTACAACAAGCCTGGCCCAGTGAACAACTCTGTGGTATGCTAGACCTTGTTTCAAGCAGTGACAGGTGACAAAGAAAACAGTCCTCCAAAGTGGTGGTGACAGCGTGGGTGACAGCCTTGCAGCATAGGCCCGTCTCGCCCGCCGCTGATTGCAGCATGTAGAAGGAAGCTTCCTACCATCAAACTGGCATGCAAAGCACACCAGCTTCTGTTAATACTGAATCCTTGGCAGTGACCTTGAAGCTTATGGTAAGATTGCAGGAAGCAGGGCCCCTCCAGCAGGGGAAGCATCCATGTTGAAAACCACACTTTTTGCTGCCTGTAGCAATGCTCAGCATTGCAGGGATAGCTAATGTGGGGCCTGCTGTGCAGAGCATGCATGACTGCAGCTAGTGACATGGTACTGTAAAGCCAAGGAAAGCTTGCTGATAAATGGGAGAAGTTCCATTCCATGCACCCTAACTCAGGTGACCACAGGGGCGTACCCACTTTTGACCAAAATCTGAAAAGTCAGCTCAAGCACTTTCTCAATGCGGTTGCGGTTGCCACCAATTTAGCACAGCAGGCAATAATTGCATCAACAAGTTCTTTGCAACAGGCTAGACACAGCTGTTATCTCTGCTTGCACTTGAGGAAACAGGAGGTGCAAACATTGGACACAGTTGGTTGCAAAAGTTTTGGCCCAAAACTCAGATTTTGTTAGGAAATGGTCTGCTTCTGTGAAATGGCATGGCCGTTCATTGCTCTCTTGCACAGGCAGCTTCTGTATGAGGTCCAGGTTGTCACCAATGGGTGCGGTCAGCATCTCTGTTGCTCTGTGTTGCTTGGCTGCTGAGAAAAGCAGGGGTCTTGCAAGGGAGACAGCGGAGGCATTTTTGCTGCTTTTTAAGGGGGTAAATGCTGAGAACTGCCAGCAGGCACAGGTGCCCTTTCTTTACTGTTTAGGGGCAGTAGCATATAGACCAGGTGTGAAGCAGGTGCAGGGGCTATACCAGTTCAATGGCAGGGCAGGTGGGGGTAGGCAGGGCATGCGAGAAGTTGGGGCAAGTGCAAGGCTGAGCTGAGAGGGCTGTGGGAGTGGAGCAGATGGGGTGTGGGGCTGGCAACCACAGGAGGGGCAGAGGTGGAAGGGGAGAGCCAGGTTAAAAAAAGCAGGAGGGCTATAGGAACAGGGGGGAGGCTTGCTGGTCTGCGTCTGCGGCTAAGGCTGGCTGGCTGGCTTTTATATAGTATATTTATAGGGCACGCCCGGGGCTCGAACTCGGGACGTCTCGCGTGCGAGGCTACTTGTGGTACCACTTGGGCATACCAACTGCAGCACATTGATGCTCTGCCTGTTTACTTTCTTAAACATAAATGGTTGTAAATCAGGTTTTGCTGCTACTGCTTAAACCCCAGCCTTATGTTCCGGCCAAAACTTTTGCAACCAACTGTAAGTAATAAATAACTGAACTTCATATAAATTCTTATATATCAATAATTTGAATTTTATTTATAAAAGGCAGTCACCTGAGTGGGGAAGGATTCAAGGTGGGGACAGGTTGTAAGCTATGCACAATTTCGAAGAGAAGGAGAAGGTATGTCTGGTACATTCGCGCGTCTTTGAGTAACCAGGAATCCACAATCTGTGGATTGCATGTGCTAGACCATGTAGCTGTACTTCTGAGAGAAGGCAAAAGTAATGAGAAAAGAAGAAGCATAAACGCTAATGAGAAAAGCACAGAACTTTGCAAGATACCCTGGGAGAAGAAGTTGCACAAGCAACCGTGAAACAATGAACAATACCATATGAAGATCATGCTGTCCAAGTATGATATTCCTCTATCTTCGATGCTTAGTAAGACTCAGCTAGCTGGATGGTGTTGGATAGCAAACCCAATTCGAAGGGCGCTAATCTCCTGCGCTTTTTGGGGCTTCTTTATCCATTATCTCATGAAAGCACTGCCCTCAGCCCAGGTCTTAAGGCCCCACATTAGCAAGCACCTCACAAAGTATCTGTTGCAGCTTACTCCCATGCCCTGTGCTGCCTCCAACCCCCAATGGCGGGTTGGGAGGGTCCCGTAGGCCCTGGACCCGCATTGAGGCCTTAAGGCTTGAGCCCCAGCTTACCTGTGCTGTCCTACGGCCACACGCCAATGCAAGGGTGTGTGGGGCCAGCCATTAAAAGTATGGGTTACATCAAACATGACTGTAGTGAGGTTTCAAGGCTTTGACCCTTAGCTGTCTGTGCTGTGCTATGGCCACGCCCCAATGCGGGGGCGTGGGCTCGGCCCCTAAATGTCAGGGTTACATTAATCATGGCTGCGGTGAGGCCTTAGGGCTTGACCCCCAGCTTCTTGTGCTGTGCTATGGCCACGCCCCAATGCGGGGGTGCGTGGGGCCAGCCCCAAAAGCTCTGGCTTACATCAGACATGACTGCAGTGAGGTTTAAGGCTTTGACCCTTAGCTTACCAGTGCTGCCTAGTGTGCTATGGCCTTACCCCAATGCGGCGATGCAGTGGCCCGCCCCTAAACTTCTGACTAAAAGCTTGAGGATGTGCGCACTGAGGCTTTAGGGCTTGCCCCACAGCTTACCTGTGCTGTGATGTACATGATGTCCCCCACACGTGTCTGGCGTATGAAAGTGACAGCATCCATGCCTGCGGTTAGCATGTGACCACCACGTACGCGAGAAGCACTGATGTAAGCACATTGCTCCATCCACCACATCACCTAGCAACACAGAGGATCAAAGCATAGCTAGGTTTAGCAGCGTGCAGAGAATGGTGTGATCAGTAGATGCAGAGCAACTATATCTATGTACATGATGCACATTGCTCCATCCATTGAAGCACATCACCTAAGCACATCTAAGCATTGCTCCATCCACCACATCACCCTAGGCACAGAGGAAATGGATGCACAGCTCGGGTCAGCAGGCTTTAGAGGACGCGATGTCTGTCCAATGCAGAGCATGTACCTGTATGTAGCAGGTCGGTGTCTCATATGAATATGGTAAGTCTTTCAGTATGCTTGGAATAGTTGCTATGAGGAATGAAATTCACAGCAGGCTGTTACCATGGGCTGTGGCTTCCCTGGATCATGAGAGGAAAGAGAGGCATGGGAACCATGGTTCTGAACCCCTCTTTATAAGAAAAAGGGGGAGGAGAGCCCTCAGATTGTCCATGATCCCCTACATTACATTGAGACATAAGGGTTTCATGATACCCTTCATTGATCCACTCTACAGGCCTTCCACAACTAAACAACCACTATCTCAGCTTGTCAGCCAGCAGATGCAACAAACAGTCAATAATGCCACAATGGGCTGCCTCGCTACCTGTCCTCCAAACGTGATGCCCAGTGTGTTAGCATGTTGTGGCATGATGCTTTGTGTCATGTAAGCAGTAGTAGCGCTGGGGGGCACACCACGCCTCGCAGGAGCAGCAGCAGCAGCAGCAGCACCAGAAACTTGACCATCTACTGGTAGCGCTGCTGCCGCATTGCTGTTGGTACGTGGGAGGAGAGTGAGGGCAGGAGGCAAGGTGGGGCAACCTTCCCTGTAGAGCATGGCAGAACAGGAAGGTCAGTCAGCCGGAAAGAAGAATTCAAGGGGGACAACAGAATTCTAGCTGTGGCTGCATGCATAGAGGTAACCCTGAAGAGGTGCAATATAGTGGGAGGAGGGTGAGAGCAGGAGGCAAGGTGGGGCAACACTCCCTGTGAAACAACAATACAGTACAATACAGGAAAATGAGACAAAATGGACAAATTTCAGGGATGATATTCCGGAAGTGCAAGTAGCGGCACACCCAGGAGCAGCAGCAGCACAGGTGAGCCTCCCTACTGTAAATGCCAGCTGGTGTTAAAGCTGCTGGGGGTATGCTGGAGCAGGTTCTGGGCTGGAGGCAAGGCGATGCAGCCTTCCCTATAACATGACACTACAGGAGCTGCCGGAGTCAGTATCCAGAAAACAATACCGAGTTGTTTTCAGTCTTCACCCGACTACAGCTGAAGTGGTCTGATAGCAATGCCCACAGGACTCGTAGGAGCAGCAGCAGCAGCAGCCACGGAGTTTGTCATCAACTGCCTACGCTGGAGCTGCCAGGGGGTTGTGGAGTCGTGGTTGGGTATCACGCAGGGGGGGTAAAGCGCCACCCCCCGGAGTACAGGTGCGCCACCCCAGGACTGCCAACCACTCCACGGTCACTTCAACTCCTGCCCGCCCAAATCAGGCATACAATAATGTTGCCCAACTCCCTCCCTCACCCTTCCTCCCCGTCCCTACTCTTCCCCCTCGGCTTCTGATGCCCTCCAACCCTTTTTCCTATCCCTTCTCACTCCCTCTTCCCGCCTTCATGAGGGAAGGCAGTATGGAGTGTGGGTAGCATAATGTATGTCCCTCTCCGGCTCCCTCACCTGTGTGTGACAGGTTTGAGTCGTGTTGCCTCCACCACTGCTGCAGAAGCATTCTTGAGCTTCTCCCTGTCAGCCAGCCGCTCCTGCCGCCGCAGCTCCGCCTGGGCATGTACCCGCCGCTGGTTGCCTGAGGTTGGAGCCACACGAGGCAATGCCCTGCCCTAAGTCAACAAAACAGAGCAGGGAGTCAAGAACAGCATCAACAAACCCAAAAAACTAGCTGGTAGCTGTACCAAGATACCTTGCAGGGGTTGAGACTGGACACATTCTCCAGGCTGCAGGTTTAAAGGTAAGTCAAGCCACTTGCTGGCTAGTGTTCACACCACTTTGGCCATATGTTCTCAATGGACATGGCACAACAGCATCTGTGAGCACAAAGCCCTTCACCTTTCAGGCAGCAACATCTTTTCTAGAGTGCACTTCTATCATATGTTCTGGTTTTCTGCTCTCACAGCACAAGTCCGCGATGTGTTTGGTACATTTTGGGGCATGGTTTCACCGCCATTCAGCCATTGGCCTCCTACCGAGATACCCACCAAACCCCACCCATCATGGTTGGACCCGGCTGAGGAATCCAGGTTGCAAATGTAAATCAAGCTATAATCAATTCCTCGTCAATCAAGGCTGTATTGACCTAACTGTTGCTGAAGCCGCTCATGCTGCATAGCTGTGCACCTGACATAGCACTGAATTCCCACCAGCATCAGTGTCCTAGCTTTTAAAAGGCCTCCCTACAATTGCAACCCAAATACTGAGCCTGCCTGACCCCTTTGCCACTGACCTCTCTCTTGCTGTGTAGTGCCACAAAGGTGAGGTAAGCACTGCAGCAGTGCCAGCGTATTCCTGTGCGCATGTCCTCCGCCTCCACCCGCACCCCAACCTCCATACTGCTGCTGAAGGTGCGGTTCACCATGGCAGCAACAATCACAACATGACCCAGGCGGCAGGGCCTGCAACAATACCGGATAACAAGCAGGAAGGTGATGGGCGTGCATGAAAATGGTGGAGGATGAGCCTCAACACAGCAGAACAAGCAGGAAGTGGAGGAGCGTTCAGGAATAAGGTGGTGAACAATCAGCTTCAATAGTGTTCCTAGAAAAAGGGCGGCCAGCCACGGTGGAGATCATGATCCACGTTCAAGGAGAATGGGTGTGGTGAGCAAAGCAAGGTTGTTATTTGTGGAGTCCTAGCTGTTGCTACTAGGTCTTGTGGTTGGGAGGGTTTTGGTAGTTATCTTAACAGAAGCAGGTCACTCCCGGGCTAGCAGTTTAGTGACATCTAGGCACTGGTGTGGTGAGCAAAGCTGTGGTGGGACTAGTAACCCAATTCGAAGGCAGACATTAAGACACAAAATTAGGAAATACCAAAACAGAATTGAAGGAATACATCCTATGAGCAGCTACAAGAGCCCTGAAACAGCGGACAATGCTGATTTCGCTCAACATGTGGAAAGCTAGCTGTTTACCTGAAGAAGTGCACTGCATCCAGGCTGATAGTGACGCAAGCCCCCCTTGCCAAGGTCTTAGCAGCCAAACCAGCACACACATCAATCCAGCTCAGCACCTATAAGACACTAGCACAGGTCATGCTTGGCAGCAGCCATCACACAGAGGTACATGACATGACGTGCACCAGTTGTAACAATAGGTAAAGGCTCAAGTCATAGACTCAGGCCCCTTGGTTGTAACACCAACGCTAGCGGAACTGTCTCTCAGGGCCCTTGCCAAGTAAGGTGCAGTACTTCTGTTAGCAGGCATACAGCTTTCAGATCCCATACAGCATACACCATGCAATGGCACCAATATTTGATGTGCTAGTGGTTACTGCAGCTGCTTGTCTCTTAGATGTTTGCTTGCTTGTTTGTTGTAGCTGCTGCTGCTATCAGTGCACTATCTATGGCCTCTGCAAAGGCAGGCAAGCAACGTACCACTGCTCGTGGTCTGGCTACTGCTACTGCTCCTCTCAGTTCTTGGCTTCTGCTGCCCTTCGTTCTGCTGCTGCTCTGCTGCGACTGCTTCTGTAACATCCTGGGCTGCTCCCATCCAATACGAGCAATGTAGCACCTCTTAGGGTCTAGGGTTTTGCAGCAGCTGCTCCTGCACTGTCTAGAGTGTGGCTAGACCTCTATTGTGCCTGGAAGATGCTGCTGCTTCTACGTATCGTGCACAATATACACATGCTGACATCAGCCCTGTATGGGACAATAAGCTCATGGCTATCTCCATTCCTTGTGGTCCTGCGCTTTTGCAGGGGAGTTCTGCTGCTGTGAGTCTGCAAGGTCCTCACGTGCCTTTTCAGCAGCTGCTGCTGTTTCAATGAGCTACTGCTATTTAGCATGTTGCCATTGTCCATCTGCGTGCTGCAAAGCCATGTGTCTCCATGGCTGCTCTTGTTTCTGCTGGTTTTGCACGACCGTACGTGTGCTGACATGGCTGCTGGAGATGGGTGTAAAAGCAGCTGCTGTAACAGACACGAACCGAACACTGCTAAACTTAGCAGCTGACTTGCAGCTGTTGTAGGTGAGTTCTGGACGTATGAAGCAGCTCACCTGGCCTCCGAAGCAGATGCCAAGGGCATCTACTTCCATGGGCATCACGATTTGATGCATCACTACCCGGGTCTCATCCATTGCAACAACCTCAGGCACGGATGCTTGACTTGGCACCCCTGCAGCTGCAAAGCAGGATACATGGATCACTGAGCTGTTGCTCTTACTACAGGTGAGCTGCGGGGCTCTTTCCTACGGTCGGGAGGGTCCGTGGGGCACTATGCACTACTCAGCACATGGATCACTGAGCTGTTGTTCTTACTACTGGTTTGATGAAAGACAAGATGCTTGGGCATGGCAACAAAGGAGCTGGCTGATGTAAGCTCCGTATCACATGCTGCAGAGACTTCTAACCATGCAACAGCTGTATGTATTCCTGCAAAGGTATCCCAAACGAAAAAGCTTCGGCTGGGCACCAGTTGCACGAGGCACTCGCCTGAGGTATGTACAACACCTGCTGCAGGTGCTGCCCCATCCTTTCCCCCGGCATTAGCTCTTGGTGTTTCCTCTTTCCCTTTCTGCTCTTGCTTTCCGGGATCAGCCTTCTTGCGAAGCTCAGATTCTATCTCCTCCACTCGGAGTTTCAGCTGCTGCAGCTCTTGCACAAGCTTGCTAATAGAGTCGCCCTCCATGCAGGCTCCCAAATACGAGAGGCATTGCTTGCTAGCACGCAAACATGCACTATAACACGCGGAGTCAACGTCTCGTAACAACTCTGGAGGTAGGATTGCCAACCGTTGTCTGAAAAAATTAGAGGAGATAAACGCGGAGTTCACATAAGATTTTCAATTCTGTTGGTTGGCATGGGCAGCAAATGCGTGAAAAGGCCTTGTTCTGACGAAGGCAGAGCCGGTAGTTGTAACACCAGCGGTGACAAAAAGTGACGTCCAGTTACGAACATCCGATTTTGCCGATCTTTCAAAGGTTGTTGTGAGCATCTACTCTTGGACACTGCTCCATTTACAAGATAAGACTGCCGGAAACGCGACACGGCGAATTTGACGCATGTGACCTTGTATGGCTACAATGTCATGGCGAGGAAGATCCTTGCTACTGCTCGTGGCAGTTCACGTCTGGGCAGCCGTGCAAGCCGGTGACGACTGCTTCATAAGCCTTTCAAATCTACCCTGGAAACTCACCAATGCGAACCGCTCAGTTATCCTAGACATAACCGTCCCATCTCACGCGCTGGACGAGCTGCACAAAGCAGGAATCATACAAGATCCGCTATACAGGTGCCACTGCTAATATTTATAAGCCCCATCTTATGCTAGATTGGCCTCAGTCAACGGTGGTGGAATGGCGTGCAGGTTTGGGGAGCTGGACGCGCAATGGGTAGCTTTCGACACATGGAACTGGTCAGCGGTGTGGTCCAGTGCCATTCACCCCGAGGCTGCATCAGCCAAGGAGGTGCTCCTCATGCTCGAAGGTGTCGACACGCATGCACATGTAGGCCTGAATGGCAAGCATGTCAGCTTGGTCGATAACTATCACAGGTAAGGCCGCCCAGTGAGACTAGCATGCAGATGGATGGGAAAGAGCCTTGAACTGAAGTACAATCAGGCCACCAAGTGCTTGCAAAGGTTCAAGCTAATGAAGCCTTGTTAATGCACGTGCTTAAGCCCTTGTCATTGCAAGAGCTGGCTAGTGCCAGACTGCCAGTTGACAAGTTACGAATAATGCAGTGAGACCCGAGACCGAATCCGACTGACAGTTGCTGTCTGATACTTGTACTTAAAAAAAAGTAAGAAAAAGCGAGCGCTTTAAGTTTCGGCAGCCAGACTTGGAGCTGAGCATCACTAGGGTCATTGATTAATGATGCCCGCAATGTGTCATCGATGCACACTTACTTGTGGTGACATGCAACATGACGAGACAGATGTGAGCTGTGCTTTTGTCTATCCTCTTGTTGCTGTTGCTGTCACTGACGGATGCTTACATGCTAACGGCAGAGGGAGTGACTATAATTGCCGCATGTAGCTAAACTGTTGGATGATGCTGGCTGTAAGTCACGTCTATGCATGGTGTGGAGGCAATAAGTGCCACTTCACTGATGCCTCAGCAACAGCTTTGGAAGTTTGACAATGCCAATGCAGTATCAGGGGCAGTCGACATGGCACCGTGGGCGTAAGGTGTTCACTATTTGTGTGGCATGCAATTGACATATAAGCGCTCATGATCCCATAGAGAGAGGTTGTCACTACTACGGTCCACTTTCAAGCAACACCCACTTGCAATTGACAGTTGCGGAGCACCTAGTAAACTGCTGCATGCTGCACTATCTATTCTGCAGGCCTTGGCAGCATCCCATCAAAGAGGGTGTGTTAATACATCTCATGATATGCCATAGCAAAAGTGCCATAGGCCCGTTTTTAGGGTTTGTCAATATGCTGTATTTGGGTCTTGGCGTTGCCCTATGATGCAGGACCTACGTAATGATGTCAACATGCTCAACATAGCTGGATCCTCTCCTCTGCTAACCAAACAACACTCGCATCCATTTTGGTCAGTGATTGCATCTTATTTTGAAATCCTCGGGCAGACTTCCCTGAAGACACTTGCGTCGGCTTTGGTTTCTCATTCTAAATCTCTTGGTACTATCCTGTGGAGCAGCTGCGGCTTCTGAATGCCACCATACAACCATACAATAATTCTGCAGTCCCAACCTTTGCTGACCTGAGGCACCACACGCGTTAATGCTTCTGACTTGCTGTTGTGGGTCCTGGCATCACCCTGTGAAGGGCAGCTGTTGCATGTGATTGGCATCATTTCATACATAGCTGCAATCCTGACTTTGAGTGTCCTAGGTTAACTGCCGTGTTCTTTAGGTTGTCATCAGGAGCCTTGTGCTGCATGGCCTTGAGTGACCTTTTGGCATAGCTGTTTTTGCGTTGTGATTGATCAATTGATTGGTTGATTGATTTTCTTTGTTGATTTGTTGCTGTATAGGTCCTGGCATCACCCTGTGAAGCATCTGTTGCGTGAGGGGGCCAACATGCTCAACATAGTGGTAGCACCAGCTGTGGAGGTGGCCCTCAGGAACAAGCAGGCTAACAAATACCCAATTCCAACCATGGCAGTAAGTGGCATGTGCTCACTCCATTGCATCCTCTGTTCATTTGGATACTTAGCATCGTCTCTCCAGCACAGTGTTCTGCAATCTACGAAATGTTGCGAGAATAGGGAGCCAAAGTGAAGCCCCCTGGTGAACAGCTGAACTGTAAAAAACGTATAAGAGAAGTGCTTTTTGAGTGGAAGAATGATACCGCAATGGTCCAGCAGATGTATGTTGTTCACAGCAAGCGCTGATATGGGCCTGCTGTGTGCATACCCCATAGAGACGACTTTTCAGTTGGGGAGCGGAGCAAGCAGCTGAAAGTTCAGGCAAAAACGTAGTGAGTAGCTCTAAAATGCAATACGAAATGGCTGGACATACGTTGAGCCTGTTGAACACGCAAAGCCAGCGGAACTAAAGGCGCCATTGCCTGCACGTCCTTACTAATGCTGCGTGCCTAGGCCTGACATGTGCTGTGCCAGGCTGCCTTGGATCATAGGCAAAGTTTGTGCCACCACTGACCTATTGTTACATGTGCGGGGGTCAGCACAGAAAAGGCAAGCAATATTTGCAAATGCAACAAAATTTGGCCATCTTCAGCTCTGTAGGGGCCCAAGGATCATGCTTTGAGTTCGTGATTTTAGCTGAGTTCAAATGTAGGGTTCAGGGCTTGAAGCTCCATTTCAGTGTGTAGGGGTGCCCAACCGGCCTCAGCTGCTGCTACCTGGCCACCTGCTGGTGTAGCTCCTGCCCTAAACCCTAAACCCTTAAACCTAAAGCTTAAACCCTCGGCTGCTCTTGATACATGGTAATCCTTGCTCCTGCTGTCTGGTCTGTTCAGGCTCCAGGGTCTTGGGATGTGTACAATTTCATCCGCAAGCCAGCTTCTGATTTTGGCTGGGACTGGGGCCCAGCGTTTGCTGCTGCTGGTGTTCATGGTGCAGTCAGCCTCCTGGCTTTCAACCATGCAGTCCTACATGGTGAGTTGGACGTATGCATTGCAGGGTAGAAAGATAACCCGGTGGTTTTGCGTGTAGTAAGTGCAAGGAGTCGCTGTCAATCTGGATGGTGTTGGAGGTTTTATAATGTTTGCTATGGTAGTTGTTTTGCTGACTAGGACGATCCCAACAGGGTTCAGGGGGCTGCACTGGCAAAGGACATGCCTATGCATTGTAACATTGGGTAGTGCATCCCCAGAATGCTTGGGATGCAACGTTGGCTTTGCGATGGTTTCGCAGGGGCTATCACTACTACATCCCACCATATGCCATAAGAGCCATCGCCCTGCACCTCAAGCTTTAATGAAACAACAAGGTGGGACAGGGACTAGTGGAGTCCAGAGCCGACTGTCCCTGTGTCCAAGCTAGCATTGGCATTGGTGTGTTTGGTCGTTTCGACCTAGCAGCCCTTTTGCGGCTGCCGCACCTTCATTTCTTTGTTTGTTTGTTTTGTTTATCATCCATCAGCAAGGTCCTCTTCACACTGGCCCATGCGGTAGGAACATTGGAGGAACTATGAGGGTTCACCATGTACAGCAGCCGATTACACTCTAAGCAGTTGAATTGCAGAGGGGCGTCTGCTTGTGCATGATCCCGCTAGTTCCGCGTTATAGTAGCTGCATGTGCTTTGGAGAGGGGTGTGTGGTCAAGTTTTCAATATGTACTCTTGCAAAGCTGCGGAGTAGAACCCTAACACACCCTTCTCAAACCCTAAACCCTAATCGGCAGTGCAAGAGAGTGGGGTTAGAGCTTTTTATGAGTACTGCTTTTCCCGTGCTGCAGGTTTGCATGTGCACCAGGGTCATGAGGGTCCTACCATACACCTCCATCTGCTAGTGACACTACTAGTGCCACCTGGGGGTGACCAGGGCACTGTGGTAGTGACTCTGCCAGAACTCAACATTGAGAAGAAGCTGGAGGTAGGGGCGTGGGGGTGATATGGTGTTGGAGGGGAGGAAAGGAGGCGAGGGGAGGGAAGGGAAAGAAAGGAAGGAAGGAAGGAGGGGAGGGAGGGGAGGGAAGGAGGGGAGGGAAAGAAAGGAAGGAGGGAGGGAAAGGAAGGAGGGGAGGGGAAGAAAGGAAGGAGGGGAGGGAAAGGAAGGAGGGGAGGGGGAGGAAGGGAGGGAAGGAGGGGAGGGAAAGGAAGGAAGGAAGGAAGGAAGGAAGGAAGGAAGGAAGGAAGGAAGGAAGGAAGGAGGGGAGGAAGGGAGGGGGAGGAGGGGAGGAAAGGAGGGGGAGGAGGGGAGGGAAGGAGGGGAGGAAGGGAGGGGAGGAAGGAGGGGAGGAAAGGAGGGGAGGAAAGGAGGGGGAGGGGGGGGAGGGGAGGGAAGGAGGGGGAGGGGAGGGAAGGAGGGGAGGAAAGGAGGGGGAGGGGGAGGAAAGGAGGGGAGGAGGGGAGGGAAGGAGCGGAGGGAAGGAGGGGAGGAAAGGAGGGTGAGGAGAGGAGGAAGGAGGGTGAGGGGAGGAGGGGAGGAGGGGAGGGATGGAGGGGAGGAGGGGAGGAGGGGAGGAAAGGAGGGTGAGGAGAGGAGGAAGGAGGGGAGGTGAAGGGAACTACCCAAGATCACCTCCTCTCCCCCGCCTCTGTCCTTTTCCTCCCATCCACGGCCATTTAGCAGTTGTAGCGGTCCAGCTCTGGCAGGACTATACCATGCACCTTACATCATTACAAGGCTAATGATCCCACCCTTGTCCGCCTGTGGGTGCACTAATCAAGATGGAGGCGCAGGGTAGCAATTGTATGTACTGCTTGGGCTATACCATACACTCACTTAATTCAGCAAGTTAATTCAGCAACTTAATTCAGCCATTCAGCAAGTGGCAGTATGTCAGAACTCCTCAAATTGTGATCAAAAGTGTGCCTCGTCAGCAGAAACTGGTGTGGCTGATGTTTTCTAAGATGATCGTTCTTAGAGAGTCTGCATTGACTTCCCAGCCCTTTGTTTGGGGTGGTGGTTGCAGCTTGCTTTGTTTGCTGCAGCCTGATTTACTGTCCCAGAACCCCGCTTTTCTTGTTCGCACGCTCCCCTGCTTTGATTACCTGTACCCAACCACCAGACCTTATTCATGCACAGATTGGACTGTCACAATGTGTATGCTAGCCGGTATCACGCTTCGCCCTCACGCTTCGCCCTCACGCTTCGCTTTCAGCGCCCTTCAGCCATTCAGCTTGTAGTAGACCTGCCATTCCCTTGGACCCACATTCAGCACTTACAAGGCCTCTAACATTGGGGTGGTGGCCCTTTGTCAATTCTGGTACGTCTTTCCCTACGCACTAACCCTGTCATGTCACTTCCAGGACTTCGACTTTCCTTGTCGCATCACTCTACCCTGCTTTGATTACCTGTACCCAATCTCCGAATGTGTATGCTAGCATCTATCGCCGTATGAAACTATCTGCGCAATGGTTTGTTGTTATTCTGCTGCTGCTGCTATTTTCTCGGCAGGTGTTTGTTGACCATGATGAGTCCGGTCAAACCACAGTTGACTTGACCGTTGACATTCCTGCTACAGCCGTTGACCTCTGGTGGCCGGTGGGCTACGGCTCTCAGCCCCTCTACAACTTAAGTGTCACTTATCAACCAGAAGGGGTCACTTGCAACAAGCTGATAGATGCCACGGCTGTTGCTACTGCTCCCAGCGGCAGTAGCCGTAGAAACGGAGGAAGCAGCAGTAGCAGTGGCCGTAGCAGCAGCAGTGATAGAAGTAGCAGCAGCAGCAGCAAGGAGAGCAGTAGCAGCGCAGGCAGCAGTACAGGCAGCAGCAGCAGCAGTGGGGATGGTGATGGGTCATGTTCTTACTGTAGTGTGCAGCGGCAGAGGATAGGGTTTAGGAAGGTGGATCTGGTGCGGGAGCCAATCCAGAAGCTCCCACAAAAGGCAGCAAAGCTCTCTCGCAGTAGCAGCAGCAGCCAGGACCGTACTACAGGTCCTGCTACCACTGCTGCTGCTGCTGCAGGGAAATTCCCAGCTGCAGATAAGGCTGCATCTGCAGCTGCCCCTGGTGCTGCTGCTGCTGGTGAAATTCCAGGCAGAAACTTAGCTGCAGATAAGGCTGCATCTTCAGCTGCCCTTCCTACTGATGCTGCTGCTGCTGCTGCTGGTGCCGATGACATAGAACCAAAGGTTGATTACGACGAACGCTACAGCCTGAACAACGACTCTCATTGGGGCCTTGTGGATGGGTTATGGCATTACATCCCCAAAGCAGGAGGGGGTAAAGCAGCATGGTGGTATCCCACTGAACCCCCCGGGAGAAACTGGGACCAGCCCGTAGGGTTTAAGGAGGTTTCTGCGAGGGAGGTTGAGGGTGAGAGCTTCTACTTCCGAGTGAATGGGGTTCCGGTGTTTGCCAAGGGGGCGAACCTCATTCCGTTGGATATTTTGAGCACGAGGGTGATGCAGGAGAGGCTGAGGGGGGTGCTGGAGGCTGCTTTGGATGCTAATATGAATATGATCAGAATCTGGGGAGGGGGATTGTATCAGGTGAGGGTTTAGGGCAATGGAAGCTACTGATACTGATACTGCTACTCGCCTGGGCGAAGGTGTTATGATTGGCTTTCAATAGCTTTATCAGTTGTTGCCGGTTTGCAGATGGATGGCACTTGGCTTGTGTATGGTGGTCTTTAGTCCCTCATTGATGCTCTTGGCTGCTATGACTTATAAGCTCGCCGTTTTGGTGATTGAGGAGGTCTTGTGGGTGTCTCAATTCCTTTTGATGTGGTGCAGAGAGTTTGCACGACATCTTGCTTGTCTTCTTGCTGTTGGTTCTGCATTAGTACCCAATCTGCTGCTGCATTCCCTGTGCCTCTCATGCTGTTGCTGTTGCAGTGTTGTTGCTCCTGCTTGCTACTGCAGGTGAACGAAGTGCTGGATTGGAAAGATGGACATAGCATACAGCTCCTTTTCCTGCTGTTGTCTATGAATTAGTACTCATCTGCTGCTGCATTCCCGGTGCCTGCAATGCCGTCGCCCTAAACCATGTGCCTGTAATGTCTAAATCCTAGACCCTAGTTGTGCTGGTACTCTTCCTAAACCCCTATAGGTGAAGGAGTTACTTGAATGGTGTGATGAACACGGCATGCTGCTCTCCTTCTTGCTGTTGCGTATGTGTTCTACATCGTCTCCTGTATGGTCTCCTGTCCCTGTGATGCCCCTGCGCTAAACCCTAAACCCCGAACCCTAGTTGTGTTGCTGGTGCTGTAGGTGAAGGAGTTGTTTGAATGGTGTGATGAACATGGCATGATGGTCTGGATGGAAACTATGTTTGCTTGCTCACCATATCCCAGGTAAGAACAACAGGAAGCACATGCCACTGCAGGGTTTAGGGTTTAGGTCTTAACTGTTGTGTTTTAAGGTGCCAGAATGAGCAGCAACAGGTAAAGCAACAAGTAAACCATGCAAGGTTCCACCATTCCCTGCATTTGGCTGTTCCATGCATTGCAAAGTACAATGGGGTCCATGTTTCAATCGCTAGGGGTTTAGGGGTTAGGGTTTAGGCTAGCAGTGGTTGCTGCTTGGCTGCTGAGGTGACATTGCAATCACAGCTGGGCATACATAAGTCACCAAACCTCCTGCGCTCCTATTGCTTGCTCATATGGGGTCACATTGTTTCCCTCCTTTGCTCACGAGTGGTGGACTATGGCACTTATTGCTATGGCATATCATGAAATGTAATAATAATGGTGGACCCTCAACGGGAGGCCAGGCAGGGTGTACAATCACATCTGCAGAGGGGTGCCACAGCATGCAAGCTCATTTTCTTGTTACAACCTATCTTACTAGGTGGTTATTGGCCTTCTATGCCATGCCATCAAAGTTGCAGCAGCCTGCGTCTTCCCCACTAACTCCCACCAAAAATGCTTCAGTGGAATGCTTTCAATATCCAGAATTTCTTGCAGCGACAACAACTTTGGCTCCGTTTTTTCTGCGCATTTTGCAAGAATGGTCTTGCTTGCTGTAGGATGATATCAGCTGTATCATGTAATATTGGCTTGAGGGTTTAGGTTTAGGGTTTAGGCTGTGTCCGTAGCTAGTGTTGCAATTTGGGCCCTTGAGACAGCCCCTCTCATTAGGATCCATCGGGCGTGTCTATGTGCTTAATCCCTTTCCAGGGACGATGCAATTCTGAGAAACGTTGAAGCAGAGGTCAGAGAATGGGTGATGCGTTTGAGTCCCCATCCCTCAGTTGTTATCTGGGGAGGCAATAATGAAGTGGAAGCGAGCCTTGAATGGTATGAGGAAACAAGGAGCAACCCACAACTCTATGCGGTGGACTATGTAGCGCTTTTTGTGGAGACCATTGGCCGCGTCATTGAAGAGGTAAGAACTCAGACAATATCGGGATCCTCGGTCATGCAGTATTGATTTGTTGCTTTAGATCATATATGCTGATATCCATGATATCATTAGGTATGTGTACGGGTGTGTGAGAATAATGACAGGCATTGTTTTTGCATTTTATTTTATTTTGCTTTAACAAAAGGTAAAGGCTCCGTGTAATCTTTACACCAAGGAACCCTTCCCACAATCCCACGCTGGAGAACAATACCCGGTCTCCGAGCGTGATCTCTCTCTCTCTCTCTCATTGTTTTGCTAAATGCTTAAGATGCTCTGCTCCAACAAGTCGTACCGGGATGGAGGGAAACTGATATGTACTTGGGAGCCTTTTGAACCCCTTACTATCTATGCGATATAAGTTCTATGTGCTGGACAGAACGACGAACTACATCATCCGGGGGCCCGGAGCATACTATCGTTTGGGGAGTTGCTGCCTCCTCTGACCTTTTGGGTGGCCTCTTTACCAGTACCAGATCATTGTCCAAGCAGATAGAGTTCTCACTGAGTGTCATTTGTGGGGTGGGGATCATAACAGCATGCTTTTCTGCTGCAGCTGCTGCCTGGGTTTCCCTTTGCTGCCTGGGTTTCCCTGGGTACTGCAAGAATAATTATGCCGATGATAACAACAATAAGATAACAACCCCCGTGATAACAAAAATGATGTTGTCTGCTGCAGCTGCTGCCTGGGTTTCCCTTTGTTGACAGCTCCCCCAGTAATGGCATGGTAGCTCGGAGCCTACCAGTCAAACGCTGGGCTAACCCACAGGATGCTAAATATGGGGATGTGCACTATTACAACTACAGAGACGACTGCCAGGTAATGGGAGCCTGTGGCGATACCAGCAAACTAAATGCATTAACTTAAAGATTGAATGTGAACATCAAATGTATCTCAACAAAAGGAAGGAGAAACTTGCCAGCTCGTGAGGGAGCCTGGAGAGGGCTGTGAAGCAAGGGATGTCAGACGGGAGGTGGGCAGGGCCTGGGGTTCCTTTCTGATAGGTAAATCACAGGACAATATGGTTGAGAGGGGGAGGTTCCTCAATCAATGCTCTCTGTACTTTGAGGGAGAGTGTGGAGGGGCCTTAGTCATGTAGTACTCGCCATCGTAGAGATGGACCAGGCATTACAGCACTAAACTAGCACCGCAACCTCCCACTCCTCAGAGTGAAAAAAGATCCACTGGCCCTGGAACAGGTAGTTCCAGCAAAATCATCCCAGATTTACGAGGCCTGGCATCACAAAGATGCCAGGATGCGCAGCCTTTGGATATAGTTGAGCGCAGGGGTGCAAGCCCTACGTCACCCCCACGAGGAGGGTCACCAATGTTTGCGCAGTGGCGTAATGTAGGGCTGTGTATACATGTTTCGGCTGCAGCCCAATGCGGCCTCATCAGTACCCTTTAGTGAATGAACCTCAAGCACAGCTGCCTTATAAGCTCGTCCAGAACACATAGAACTAGGCCTTTGCTCCAGGCAAACTGGAATGCCACGTCAGCTACGCCCCACTGCTGACGCACAACTGCATGCTGCTGGCAAGGCTGCTGCCAGAAGCTGCGACCGTCACGGAGGAATTCACTTCGAATTGGGGATCGATCCCGAAGCCAGACTGCTGCTGACGCTGCACAAGCTTCACCGCATAGGCATTGCCGACTTGCTTGCATGGTTTGACGAGTGCCAGCGATGTCCGGGCAATCAGCGGCCAAGCTGCCCTAGAGGGAGTCATGTTGTACTTGCCATCTAATGGACCAGGCATTACAGCACTAAACTAGCACGGGGCCTTAGTGCACACGACAGACGCATTCTCTGCACCACTGTCAACAGGTTGCTGTCAACGTTACATTCTCTTAAGGCCATAGCAAGTTTTCCAAAGCTCCTATGCCATGAAACCAGCAAGGCTGAACACCATTTGGAATGATGCTTTCTGCTCTTACAATTGTGGTGCCAGCTCCGGATTAATTTATCAATTGTTATTTGGCTTATTTCCCCTTTGTTTGTTTTGCTTGTTTGCAGGATTGGCGTACCTACCCTCCAGCCCGCTTCATATCAGAGTATGGCTGGCAGAGCTATCCCACCTGGACCACTTATTCTGAAGCTACAGCAGAAGAAGACTGGGGGTTGACTGCTCCTATGACTGAGTTCAGGTGAGGCAGAATCTAGGGTTCAGAGTTTAGGGTTTTGGTGTTAAACCCTAAACTCAGAAGCACTGGGGGGGAGCATTCTGGCTTTGGAGTACTACTGTGCATACTGTCGCATCTCGCCTCAGCTTATGTGTGGGCAAATAGTCTACCATTGGTTATGTGGTTTCACAATTGTGATCAGGAGCCCCGTGTCCATGCCCTGGGTTTCTGTGGCCAGAGGCATAGCTGGTCCTGCGTTATTGATTGGTTGAGACCAACTCGGGCGGGCGTTAGTACTCTTTTGAATGTTTTCACATTAGCCTGTTGTTGCCTGGTCTTGATGCAGGCAGCATCACACTGAATGGAACCTCAGAGCTCCTTCGACCAACTCCCCTCAAGGTTGCTGAGGTTCCCATTTAGCTTCTCTAGGCTCTCCAGGTATACATCAAAATTCTGCTGCTGCCAGAATTGATGCAGGCAGCGCCACCTCAACAACCCTTCTAGCTTCTGGACCAACTTCATCCCAGGGTGCTCAGAACCCTAGCCCCTTGGTTGCCCAGGCCAAAATCAAGCTAAGGGTTTAGGGTTTAATTTAGGGTTTAGGGTTTAGGGCCTTGGGCTCAGGCCAAGATGAGGCTAAGGTTCTATTCCCTTTAGCAAGAAACTGTCACAGTTTACTGCTGTTGCTTGTCTTGCTGCAGGCAGCGTCACCCCAATGGCACCTTAGAGCTCCTGGATCAACTGCAGCGCCACTTTAAACTACCACAAAGCTGGATGAACCTACTCAACAAATACAGCCCCACCACCACCACAACCAGCAGCAGCCCCACCACAACCAGCAGCAGCACCACCAGCAGTAGCAGCAGCAGCGTGACGGCAGCCAAGGGCCAGAGATGTCCACTGCACCATATGTACGAAAGGGGACTTGTGCTGATGCACAGCTGGTTGAGCAATGGTTCTACCTGGCTCCTTGCTGGGGCAAAGCGGCTAGAGCTGTATCCCGGGGATGGTGTTGCTCCTGCTGGGGGTGCTGCTGCTGATGTGGGACATAAGGCTACTGCTGCTCCTAGTGCTGGTGATCGGGAGATGGCAGCAGAAGCAAAAACAGAAGCAGCAGCAGCAACTGGAGCTGCTGTGAAAGACGAGCAGGGGGCCGTCACTTTGAGCAGTGTGGATGAGTTCAAGAGCTGGCTGTATTTGGGACAGGTGAGGAAAGACGTGAAAGGTGGGCAGGTTAAGAGGCTATGGTGAAAAAGGCTCAGATCAGATCTCCCCAACTCTCCCTAAAGCCTAAACCCTCTCCTTAAATCCTGAATCCTCTCTCTAAACCTCAAACCCTAGTGCAGATGTCTGACAAAACCCTCCCCTGGCCCTTTCTGTCAGGTTCCGGGCAGCAGCTTAAATATTACGACACCACCATCAGCCTATGGCAGAGGCTCAGATCAGATCCCTTCATAGACCCCTAACCCTCCCCCTGAACCCTAAACCCTAAAAGGGCACCTGACAAAACCTCCCCTGGCCCCTGTAATCTTCCAGGTCCAGCAGCTGTTGTGTTTCGACACCACCATCAGCCCATGGCAGAGGCTCAGATCAATATCTTCCAAACTCTCTCCTTAAACCCTAAATCCCTCCCTAAACCCAAAACCTGCTGAAATGCTCTGACAAGACCTCCCCTGGCCCACTTTCATTTCCAGGTGCAGCAGCTGTTATGTCACGACAACGCCATCAGCCTATGGCAGAGGCCCAAATCACATTTCCCCAAACTTTCTCCTAAACCCTAAATCCTCTCCTTGAACCCTAGACCCTCCCTAAAACCCTAGACCCTAAACCCTACTGCATCCTCTGAAATTACCTCCTCTGGCCCCTTTGATTTCCAGGTCCAGCAGTTATTATGTTATGAGACCGCCATCAGCCTATGGCAGAGGCTCAGATCAGATCTCTCCCTTAACCCTCACGGCTCTCCCTAAACCCTAAACCCTAGTAAAGACACCTAATTAAACCTTGCTTATCCCCCTATTATTGTTCAGGTCCAGCAGCTATTATGTTATGAGACCGCCATCAGCCTATGGCAGAGGCTCAGATCAGATTTCTCCCTTAACCCTCACGGCTCTCCCTAAACCCTAAACCCTAGTAAAGACACCTAATTAAACCTTGCTTATCCCCCTGTTATTGTCCAGGTCCAGCAGCTATTATGTTACGACACCGCCATCAGCCTATGGCAGCGGCTCAGATCAGATCCCCAGGTCCACACCATGGGAGTGTTGTATTGGCAGCTCAATGATATCTGGGCAGGAGCAAGCTGGTCCAGCCTGGACTATCAGCAACAATGGAAACCACTGCACTATGCTGTGAAGAGGATGTATGCACCTTTGTCTGTGCAAGTGGTAGAGGACTATCAAGGAAATCTGGAGGTAGGGGACTTGGGAGCATGAATTAGCTAGTCCAGTAGGGTTTACTGTTACCAGCGTATGTGCTAGGTTTGATGGCTTTGGGCAGTGGAAGGGGTGTACAGTGTGTGCCTTTGTCTGTGCAAGTGGTGGAGGATTACCAAGGAAAACTGGAGGTATGCGACTTTTAAGCATGAATGAACAGTAAGTTTTAGTGCTATCAAGGGTAGGGTTTAGTTGTAATGGATAGGGGCTGTGGAAGGGGTGTATGCACCTTCGTCTGTGCAAGTGGTGGATGACTACCAAGAAAATCTGGAAATATGCAGCGTTAACTGGCCCAGAAGGGTTTACTGCTACCAACGGAAGGCTTTAGATTTATGGCTTTCGGCTGCGAAAAGGATATATGTGGCTTTGTCTGTGCAAGTGGTCGTAATCTGGACATAGGCGACTTAGGAGCAGTACTGTATGACAGAACCTTGCTGCTCTTCCTGTTCTTTACTATAAATGCGTTGCTTGAAGTATCTGACATGAATGTTGAATGAAGAGATGGGACTAGGATGTAGGCTAAGGTGAAGTGCTGCCCATGCCATGTGGTTGCAGGTATTATTACATGTTATGGCATGCATAAGCCCCGCACCTCAAGCCGTCGCGAAGGATAGCAAGGTGAAACAGAATATGGGTTGTCTTCGGCATGCAAGCATGACAGCATATGTTATGTGGTTGCAGGTGTACGTTATCAATGACACCCCGGAAGCCATATCTGTGGAGGTCAAGCTGTACCTGCTGTCACTGAGTGACGACCCAGGCACTTGTGGTGACACCCTAGGACCTGAACCCTGGTCTAGGAGGAAAGCGCAGTGTCACTTGTTAGGGACAGGTGCAGCAGGAGCTGCACATGCAAAGGCAGTAGCAGCAGAAGCAGGGGCTGTATGGGTGGCAGAGGGGGCAGCAGCTGGAGCAGCAGCAGCAGGGGGGGCGGCAGGTGCTTGGGTGACAGAGGGAGCAGCAGCTGCGGCAACTACTTCACAGGGAAAGGTGGAGGGGGCTGGGAGGGGGGGCTGGAAGGTGCTGGGGTGTGAACAAGCAGATGTTGCTGCTGGTGCTGCTCGCTTGGTTTGGAAGGCGAGCGTTGAGGAGGTCCTGCAGAGGGTTTCTGGGTGTAGTGCTAAAACCTGCTACGTGCATGCAGTAGCTAGTACTACTGGAGTGGCGCCCTCTGATGTGAGAACTTCAGTAGGAAGCTCAGATGTAGGAGAATCAGATCATGGAGGTGACAGGTTGGGAGGTGCAGGAGGGAAAAGGGGGGGTGGTAAGGGGGTTAAAGGTGGATCACTAGTGGCTCAGGGTTCTGCTTGGCTGGTGACTTTCAAGGAGATGGAGTTGCCAGATCCTGAGTTGCAGGTTGGGAACTTCGAGCAGGTGTCACCCACAGCTGTGAGGTTTACGGTGAGCAGTAAGAGGGTGGCGTTCTTTGCATTTTGGGAGCTGGGGGATGGTGGTGGGACTGTGGAGGAGCTACAGGGGCACTTCAGTGAGAATGCAGTCACCGTGCACCCGTGCATGCCGGTGGAGGTGGTGTTCAGTGGAAGGCATGGGGTTACAGCAGAAGAGCTACAAGGAAAATTGCGTGTTACGTCTTTGCGTGACCACCAGCAGTTTGGTGGGACGCTCTCTCAGGAGAATGGGCAGCGGCGAGGTAGTGGTGGCGCCGCTAGGTTCAATACGCCCGTTGGAGGGGATCGTGGGACGCAACTGGCTGCGTCGTGAGTAGCGGGCCTTGTTTTTGCTATTTCATTGAGAAGCTCGCCTGGCCGCATAAGAGCATGGTGTGGGTTATGGCTGCGTCAACAATTGATTTGTTGCTTGATTGGACATCAGGATGAAGCACTAGTGACTGATCACTGTCACTTGCAGACATCATAGTCACCCAGTGCGAATGTGACCGATTGGAAATTTGGTGAACCTTACCAAGACGAGGGCAGACTAAAACGGCATATTCTAAACGCGGGAAGCAAGCTCGCTCGTGGCTGCTCGGTGCCTGACTGATACAGTTTAAGCGAACAACAAAGTCCGTCTCATATTCCACATGTGCTAATATTCTGGCGTTTGACAACTAGCAATTACCGGATTGTTCCAAGCTCTCTTCTCTGCCGCTTTCTAGTGCTGAGAGACGGATATAACGAAAAGGATTTCTGCTAGAACGAGGCATGCCCTCACAAGAAGGACCTCCTATGCGCACAACCGTTCCGTAGCAAGTCCGGACAGCCTCAACTAGAACCAAGACGGCCTCGGCCTTGATGTTTCAGGCATAGTTTTGAAGCAATCATGCTGCATACTAACGTAGCCATCCTCATAAATGACGCGAACCCGCTGTGTAACGGGGTGCGCTCCATGAAGCCAGCAGTGACAGACCAGGACACGGTCAGCCCCATGTACGAAGTTTCAGTCCCTCGCAATGCTCTATGCTGGGATTCCTGCGGTGATCCTTGCACTCCGAGGCCAGTTGCGCTTCCTCCCGCAACAAGCAGCAGGAGCAGCAGCAGCCGAACAGAGCTAAGCGAGGCAGCAGCAGCAATCGCCGCAGCAGAGGCAGCACCAGCCGAGCATTGCCATAATAACACTGCGATCGCGATGCTTAGCGGAGTCATCTCCAGTCCTACGTCATCATCATCAGCAACAACACTAGCTCCAGCAGAATCAGCAGCAAGACTACAAGCCGCAGCAGAAGCAGCACGCATGCTGCAGTCCACTGTTCCATCCCGCTTTCCACGTCCACTAGTTGCATCTATATCCGTTGAATTCAATTCCTCAGCATTACCAGCCAGCACCAGCAGCCGCAGATCAGAGGATCGTTGTGTATTTTTCGCCAAGGTTCCCCCCTCAGTCCCTGCCTCTGAAATTCGACAGCTCTTCAGCAGATGTGGCCGGGTGCTGGATGTCAACTTATTTAAGCCCTGGCCCTCATCAAAGTCAAGCAAGGTCAGCAAGAGAGAAGCATACTAATTATGTGCCCCTTCATCTGGATGCCCTTACAGCATAGAGTGGGGTGTTCATTCGATTTCCAATACTGAGGGGGTTGTTGAGAATTTCCACATATTACTAGATTGGTCAGCTTTGAACTGTTGAAGCTGCTCGAAGGTCATGCATGTGAATGGCCTCACAGCATAGATCCAATTGTTTGTTTGATCTTCAGCACTGAGGGAGTTGTTGAGAACCATCATATACTACTACATTGGTCACCTTTGAACTGTTGGAGCTGCTGGAAGCTTCTATCGAAGCTTCTGAAGTTCCTGAAAGCAGTCAAACCCTACCACAGATCACAGCCTGGTCAGAGACACCCACCATTCTCAGCTGCGGAACCCTCGCATGCAGCAGACCACTACAACTTACCTTTCCTCTGTGACATGCACTCAGAGTTGTATCTTTACACAATGCAGGGCTGCGGTACAGTGGAGTTCAGCAGTACAGAAGAAGCTTCCCGCGCTATACAGCAGCTACACGGGAGTGACATCTGGCCTGATGCCCACGCACCTCTATCAGTAGAGCCCATGATGCCAGCAGCAGCCCCTCCATCCCATGAAGAGGAAAGCCTGAGCAGCGTGTTCTTTGCCAAGGTGCCTCCTTGTGTGCCGGCGTCGGAGCTGTGGGAGGTGTTCAGTGCTTGTGGGACGGTGGTTAAAGTGAATTTGTTCAAGCAAGGGACAGATGCCAAGACAAGCAAGGTGGGGAACTAGTGGGGAAGTGATATGGTTTAGGGTTTAGGGCATCTGGCCAAGACCAGCAAGATGGGAGAAAGTATTGTGATGGTGGTATGGTTTAGGTTTAAGGGCATCTGGCCAAGGTCCATAAAGGCGGGAAACTAGGGTGGGTGGGATTGCGGCAAGAAAAAGCACTGCGTCTTGCCCTGCTCTTGGTTGTCAGCGCACCCTAGTATCAAATGTACCATAATTTGGAGTAAACATGTAGTTGGCTCAAGCCCTTGACAGTGCGGTTGCGAAGAGGCATTGCAAGGTTAAAGCTGAATGGCACCCGCTGCATTCTAAATACTTCTTTTGTCCCTGGCCTTTGGTACTGTCCCAGATCCCCCTTTGTTTGTCACAGCACTCTTCTTCTTCTTACTGTCGACACAGCGAGCTTTCACACTGCATTTATCTGGGCTGTAAGGATCTGTAACATGTTAACTGTCATGTTCCGCGACCTTGCAGGGCTGTGGCATAGTGAAATACGCTGACAGAAACGGTGCCACCGTTGCCATCCAACGTTTGAATGGCCTCCGTGTCTGGCTCAACGCCGGCGCCCCTCTACATGTGGAACCATTGAACCCTCGTAACAGACGCCCCCTTGGTTGCAGCAGTAAGCAGCAGGGCTCTTACACACCTGGTAGCCCGAGTGGTAGCCTGGGGCACAGCAGATCATACAAGCTCTCTCAGCTGCCACAGCGGAGGAGTTTGGATGAAACATTTGCAGTTATGGGAGTAGGGAGCAGGTTACACCACCACCAACAGCAGCAGGGGTCATGTTGTTACGCAGAGGTTGGGAGCAGCGGCGCTGTGAGTGCAGGGGCTAGTTGTGGATCGCAGTCGCGGACATATATGCTGGCACAGCAGCAGCAGCAGCAGCAGCAGCAGCAGCAGCTACTACAACAACAGCCTATGTTGCTGGCAACAGCAGAACAAGCAGCAGCAGCAGCAGGGCACTACTGGATCCTGCCGCCGGCGCAGCAGCAGCAGCAGTGCCCAGGAATGGCTCGGCCAATGCTGGGTGCTGTCCCACACCCAGCTGCAGTGTACGGACCGGTGCAGACGTATTACCCGCGGCAGCAGCCGGTGCTGCAGGACGGGTTCCCGCAGCAGCAGCAGCAGCAGCAGCAGATGGCATTACAGCAGGCGTCTGTGGCAGCGGGAACTGACTTTGGCAGCAGCTCTTCTCCCTTGGTTGCTCTCCCGGTTCAGGTGGAGGGATTGATGGAAGCGCAACGATTTCCACAGGCACAGCAGTTGCAGCAGGTAAGCAGAAGCACAATGGGTGACAGGCCAGCGCACAAGTGTTGCAGATTTGGACTGCTATGTTCAGGAGGAATGTCATTCCTTCTTAGATGTTCAAGTTCAAGTCTATACTAGCGATTGCTTGCCAGTTAGACAGAGAGAGAGACATACAAAGATAGAGCTAAACTGGCGACAGGACGCGAAGCTCACTTTGGTGCTGGAACTAGTCAACCAACCATGACCGTATACTGGTATCCTGTTGGCTTGGATTATATCTTTTGTGTTCTGTGCTTGTATCTTTGAGGATGGAAGGCTTCCTCTGGACCCTAAACTGAACTTGTAAGCCTTTTGCAAGTCTCCAACCTGGTATTATGCTATGTACAAAGTATTACATTTCATGATAGGCCATGACATAAAGTGCCCACACCTAAAGCCGTCGCATACAGATTATCATCTCCCTCTCCCTCTCCACATCCCTTGATAACTCCTTTCAGGTACAAGCTGGCCAGATGTTGATTCCCTCAACAGGATACATGCAGGAGCAGCAGCAGCAGCGCCCAACAGCAGCAGCAGAGCTACAGCTGCAGCCAGTACAACTCCAACAGCAGCAGCAGCAGCAGCAGCAAGCCTTACAGCCATGCTACACGTCCTCCCCAGTGGTGTTCGTCTCGGCATCTCTCTTGCCCATTACACAGGCCCCCATGGACATGCTATCTGGGCAGCTGGATGGATTTATATTTATGACCAGGTCGTCAGAAATCATGCCCTCCTGTGGTCCCTCCGGGCCGGTGGGCCTGATGCCCTCCCAGGCTGGACCTGCAATGTTTAACAGCAGCAGCAGCAGCAGCAGCAATTGCAGCAGTAGCAGTGGAATTGGTGTGCATGTCATCAACGAGACAGCACTACTTGGTCGTGGGAATGACACGGCTGCCTGCGTGGATGCTGGTTCTGTCACTTCTGGTAGTGCCTGCTTCAGTGTACCATCTCCACAGCAGCAGTACAACAACCACCAGCAGCAGTACAATCAGCAGCAGCAGCAGCAGTACAACCAGCAGGAGGTGATAAACATGAGCTTACCAGTAGCAGGGAATACACTGCAGCCGCAGCAGCAGCTAGGGCCACCTTCACCTTCAATGATATCTGGCCCGGCTGCTATCAATGTCATGCTATATCCCCACCGCCAGCAGCAGCAGCAGCAGAACTACATATTGCCCTCGATGGGTAGTCCTCCATTCAATACAATCCATCAGCAGCAGCAGCAGTGGCAGCAGCAGCAGCAGCAAGCAGTCCTGAGCACTACCTCATCCCCCCAGATTACCTATGTGCTCAGCCCTGCTGCAATGAGTACTGGTGCAATGGCACTACACAATGTATGCAACCTCCTTTGAGTCACTTTAAGTCGTCATTTTATACAAAGTCGCCTGGGCTGGTAGAAAGCCGTGTCAGCGGCATGCTCATCAGATGTTTGCGCCACGCGTGACATGAGAGGTGCTTTGATCACCAATTCACCATTAAGCAGGAAGCAGAGAGGACGAGTCACTGCGTGGCTGCTGCGATAACTTGCCTACCGTGATCTGCGGTGAGAGATAATAAGTTGTGATGATGCGAACGGCCGATGGGCTGCGTGTTTTCAACCCCTCTGAGCATGATGTAAGAGATGAGTATCGTGAGTCCTGGGCAGCACTTATTGTGATGAGATCTTTTTGGTACAGGTATGCAGGGCCCCCAGCAGCCAAGCAATTGTGTGATCACACAATTCTTGGAACAAGTGTTTATCCCATGGTATACGTTTAGCGAGGCGGGTACGCACCTCGTGTGCTAGTATCGCCTCTTCCTTAAACTACGCAGGGCTAACGCCGGCGTCCATTCACTCACAGTTCAGTCTGCTGTTAAATCATGTTTTGTTGCAAGGCAAATGCCAGGGAAAGGGACATGACTCTGTCAGAAGCCACTGCGCTGTTTTGGTAGTCTTTTTACTTGTCAAGAGGAGCGACTTACTTTAGTTTGGCTGGCACTGCTGCCACTGGCTCTAAAGGTGGCTGCAGAGGTTTGAAACCACTGTGAGCAAAGGTGAACCAGCATAGCCTGGAACTTTGACATGTCTCGGCTTGTGCATTGTCCCGTTCCTGTTTGGGTCTTGAAGCATAGTGTTGTGAGTGGTTTTAAGTCTGTGCATGTGCAGCATGCAAGCAAATGCTATCAAACGTACATCAGCATACCTTGGCGATCTTGACCTGTGGTAGGCTCGTACACTGCCTGTGCCCTTTTGGGTTTTAAAGTGTACTGTTCTGAGTGGTATTGATTGGGTTTGTGCATGGAAGCAAGCAAATGCTATCATGTGTACTGCTGGACAGACCCGACTGGGTAGTTTCCCTACATTGATGGCCTGGTGAATGCATGATCAACTTGTTTTGGCTCCTTTTTCTGATGCAGATTATGGTCCGGATGTGGGAACAATCGGTTCAAAAGCCCTTGTGTGTTGCTTGTGCGATAGCAGGCCGGTTACTTGTGCGATACCAGGGCGTTACTTGTGTGTCGACAGGGCACCGGTTTTGCATCCCGGTCCACTTCATCTCCAAAATGAGGAGTACAATGTATGTATCTTATCGTTCGTATGGTGCGGTAATACCAGGCATGATATATCATTAACTCATACACCTGGGCCTTTCTGAATTGGAACCCAGTAACAGTCTGATGACAGATCTGTGGGCAACGAGCCTTGAGCAGTCTTTTGCATGTGATTCTATGGTTGGAGTTCTGCAAGTACCTGAGATGCAGGTATGCTACATGGTTTGCATGGTGCAATGGGGTCAAGTATTGGGTTCACAGTTGGGTCACTTGTTGGGTCAACTATTGGGTCAACAGTTGGGTCACTTGTTGGATTAAGAGTTGGGTCAATTGTTGGATTAAAAGTTGGGTCAACTATTGGGTCAACTACTGGTAAATACTGGGCCCATTGTTAGGCCATCAACTGTTCCAGGGTCAACTGTTGGGTCAACTGTTGGGTCTATCATCTGCAGCAGTTATGGCTGCCACTTGAGGAAAGCATATTTGGTTCTTACAACTACCGTAGTTGCGTTGGTGCAAGTCCGATGAAATGTGCAAGCCTGTCTTTGCTGCTGTTCTCGTTGAAGTGCAATCAACATGAAGTCAGCGCCGCCGCGCACTAGTTGAGCAAATCAGTTTAGGGTTTAGGCTTGCTGCTGTTCTCGTTGAAGCACATCATCATGAAGTGAGTCAACGCCCAGCGCTAGTTGTGCAAATTTGAATGAGAGCTGGCTGGAGGCCTATCAAGCTGGAATGATCAATGCATACCCTACCTGCGACTCTTGGTCCTGTCATACTTGATTAGAAGACCTGATATTAGTTTGCATTGGTGGGCTGAGGTCCAGCTCTAATCCAGTGATTGAGCAGCAGGTCCAATCAGCAGCCAAGCAGCTGCTGAGTGCTATGTGTTCAAACCCTGCTGCTTGGCATCTTGTGGTTGGTGCACTACTTGTGAGCAGAGAAGCACGGGCCCCACCCTAGCCCAAGTTCCGTATGTTTGTGGCACATCCTGACCAATGTTGAGGCATAAGATAACATGTCTGACTGTTTCTATGGACAGCCATTAAGTGAGAAGGTTACTGCCACCACCTTGGAGGCACTGATGTGGTTTACTTACCAGACGTTCTGATCTGGGATGGTCCATATCTGGATATGATGTTCTACTCTGAGTCCAATCGTTCTCATGACCTGTCTCATGAAAAGGTTGAAGTCTCCTAGCAGGGTAAATGCTTGATTGGGTGGTCTTTAAGCTTTTGGAATTTTTAGATCCAGCTGATGGTGTGTTGTCCATCTGGTTGTTCTGGGAGCTAAATATGGATGCGTGTTTTTTTGTCTGGACCGAGCCGACTGAACGTCCTGGTCTGTATTCTGCCCCCTGGCATACGATACTGTGCCTCGTTTTGCCTGTTAACGTGGCCACAGTACATGTTGGCATTAATTTGGGGAAGTGCTGTTGCCTAATTTCTGGGTTGCCGGGGGCACAAAGTTATGAAGCCGCTGTTGTTTGGGGTAGCTTGCACTAAGTACATACAGCTCAGGCCTTTTGGGTGGATTACAAGGGGTGACGAGTAGCATTTGTTAAGTCCCTCCTGCTGTCAATCTCCATACTTTGCAGGCAGGTGCGAACATCTCTACTAGTAGGTGTCTATCAAAACACATGAACGACCAACTTGGGTCCCGGATCTTTTCATTAGCTGTCTAACCCTGGAAAGGAAGGGGGGTACTCACATGTTGTCCCAGGTTGTTGCATCAATGTGTCGCAAGTTCCCATACTTTTGGAACCTGGGACGGTTTGTTTATGCAACTGGAAAGCTTGTGGAATGGATCAGTGTTGAAGCGTATGCTGGCTGCAGGTCAAGATCTTAGATATTCTCACACATGTTTCTGTGTTTCTGCCTGGGTGTTTGTGGTCTTTGGTGGAAGCAACGGATGCCAATCCTCCAGAGGTGTTCATCGGTGCGGACAGCACTGTATATATATTCAATCTTCTGCACCTTGACTCCCTGCTGTTCCTGACATTTTCTGTTTTACTTATGGGAGAGGGGGTACTCACATCTTGCTGGTTGTTGTTCAAAAGTAGCATGTCCCCACACTTCTGAAATGGTCAGTCTGGGACGATTTATGCAACTGGGAAATCCGTATGTGGGCTTGAACGACTAGGCAGACTGCAAGGCAGTTCATGCTGTTTGTAGCCATTCTGACACATGTTTCAATGTCTGTGCCTGTGTGTATGTGGTCTTTGTTGGAATGATTAGACGCTAATAGGCCTGATGGGCCAGCACAGCTTTGCATTTACTAGTCAATGTGCTGCATCTAATTGATTCTGGGTTCATTGGGGTGGCTCATTTTATATGTGCTGTTCAAGTCCAGGCATGTGACAGGAAGCTGCTGGTGCTACATGGTGTTCCTAACCTCTTCCGTGTGGGTGCATCGAAGCTGTCAAAATACGAAGAAAAGAGGAAGGGGTGCGTGGTCATGGGGATACCCGTGTGTAGGTTTAAGGACAAAGAGGCTTCATGCATGCCATACGTAGCACATCACCTTCTCAACATATATCAAAAGGGCTTACGTCTATGACTCTGGTGTGAATGCTTGAGAGGATCATTTGTGAGTGCAGAGCATCAATGGGTGAGTCTGTATGTGGGTCCATGACACTGCGGTAAACATTCTACTGTGCAGCGGGTGCATGGAAGTCTCGGACAGCACATATGTGGGTGCAAGGGCCTATCTACATATTGGTAAGGGCCTGCTCCCTTGTACGGTGGGTGTTCCCTCCTTTGCAAAGTTCTCTCTCTTTCTGTGGGTGCAAGGAGAAGGTTGGTAAGACGTCAGGGTAACAGTGGGTCTTTGCTAAACAGATGAAACAAATCAGGGAACATTGCAAGCACTGGAGCATACTCTAGTATCGATGCAGATTAAATGCGGCCTGGGATGGGATGCAGGTGTCTTCACCTGCTGCAGAGGCTGGCCGCCTCTTGGGAATTCTTAAATGCTTTCATTGGTGTTGCACTGGGGCGCTCGGTTTACAAGAACGGTGTAAGGTTTAGTCAACATGGATAAGAAATTGCTTTCAGGTTGATTTACTGATGATGAAATGGGTAGGTTTCTCATACTAGCAGAACTACTTTGACCGGCACCGAGAGGGTTGGCAGCGAATTTGGTTGACCGTATTCCCCTAGCTATGTATGATGACCAACAAAGCTGCATGTAAGTACTGGAGTTGTGAACTAGACTTCTGATGTAAGAGGTACTTTTCTCAGTAACTTCATCCACCATTCATGTTCTGAGTGCAACACGGTGGTGCAACACGGAAAAGGGTATCCACCTCGTCTGCAATCACATGGGGTGGCAACGTACATGCTGACATCTGGGCACTAGCTGCATGCCCTGCCAAGGCTGAAAACCGCATATATAGATGCTGAGGTCTGTCAAGATAGAGTGCAAGTGACACTGCAGACCGTTGCTCATCACATGGGCCCTTCAGCATACAGACTACAGATTACAAATTGAATACTACCAAATGACCCCATCAAAGTGGGTGCACCCACGTGTTTAGTATTTGTAAGTTAGAACAGGAAGTGACATTACCCACGTGGAGAGCTGGTGGGGGCAGCTCCACCCACAAGGAGCCAACCTTAGGCTGCAACTGAATGGCGGCATATCAATAGTCCCTGTCCAGGGGTCTCCTGCACTGGCTCCCACCAGCCCACCCTTGATTCCCATTAAATTTCCATACTCATCGTAGTGTATACAGTGTAGCACAAACGATGCTCCCCACCGCAGGTCAGATCACACTAATAGATTACTTGTCGGCCAACCCAGAAAGTGCCGCCCAAGCACTAAGTAGGGCGAACATGCCATGTATGCAATGCCTGCTGGGTGCCCTGAACGAATGCGGCACACACAGGTCTGATGAAAGCAAGCTTCACACTATCTGTATGTGCCGCTTGCTGCACTGCTGTTGCAGCTTTTCACACTCAGGTCCACATCAGAATTACCCAGCATGCTTAATGTGCCTCACTGCACCTCTTTGTTCTACCGCATCGGCAAGAGGCTTAGCAAGCAGCATCAATACCTAAACCCTAAGCTGCTGGTGCCAAGTGATAATGGCACTTAGCACCTGCTAGGGTATTGCAAGCTACATTTTCATCATTATCACGGGCTCCTTAGGTTCTGTGGGATCTCTTGCCGCAGGGTTTAGTTCACCTGCCTCCAGGCCTGCCTGCCTTGGACGGCCCCTTCTGAGTTTGCTTCTTGACGGAAACCTTCTGACGGGGCTTCTGCTTGGAATCAAAGATCTGGTCGGCAGCCTTCTGGCCTGCACATATAATAAATCCAAACTGGTTGGAGTCATGCTTGGGTGCTGCACGGCCCGAAGGGCTGTGCAGTGGTCTCTCTAAACATATAAGAAACCCGAGATGGGGGGTCTGCAGGGGAGGCATGTCCAGTGCAAAAAGCACCAGAAAGCACCAGGATAAATACAGGGCTCGGGTACTGAGGATACGTAGGATTGTAATGACCATTTTGGAACCTGAATGGTTGAACCGCCTAATGCAATGGGACACAAAAGCAGGTGGTGAACAGGACTAGAGCCAAAAGACATTGTAAGACTACTGGATGCAAGATCAGGTCATTGGCTGTAGACAGAGACTAACCTGGATTGAGTGGGACGGTACTCTTTTATCCGTGCTAGAAATAATCCAACAAGAATGGTGAAGTGAAGAGATGAGACTGGATCCCACAATAAATCCTGCCATGCTGATGTTTGAGGCGGGAATGTCACTCACGCCTTGCACCCAAAGAAGGGCACTGCTGCATGCAGCTGCTGTGTGCTTGCCCGCTAGTGCTCTCCTTTTTTACTGTAAATGACATGCCTCGGGCACTGTAATGGTGCGGTTGCTGTTGTGTGTGTGGTTTAACAAGCAGCTCACTGCCCATCATAAAGACTCATTGCAGGATACTGATCATCCAATCGATAAGCGCTGAGAATTTGTTTGGAGAAACAAAGCTTGACCGAATCTACGCTGACAGTTCAACGTGCAAACGAGCCGCCTGCTGCTGTTTTCATCCTCACCTGGGCCCAGTGCCAGGGGCACCACAGCAGTGGCCACGAGCGTAACCACAACGGCTCTGCACAATGGAGAGGGAAACAATAAGCAAAGTCATCAGATTTGTCCTCTTTAAGGGCAAGAACTGCCGCAACAACTACGGTGCACAAAGCTCACCCGGCCAGGATGACACCGACGGGGGCATCTACGTCCCCAACCGCTGCTAGAGTCTCCTGCCAGGAGGATTTGCATACATTTCTGGTGCGCAGGAGAGGCTTTGGCGCTGCTCCAGGAGCGGAACGAGCCACTGCACCATGAACTGACACTCTGTTCAAGCTAGCAATGGAGGTCATTTTGACGCCTTCTTCAGCGTATGTGGGCCTGGCTCTGTGTCAAAGGCACCGTGCCGTCTAGTTGCGTCTTTGTACCCCTGGAAGATGTTGTTTTGTGTATATGAGGGTATCGGAAAAAAGCCGTGAAATCGTTGCTGAATGCTGACTGTGCGTGTCACTTGGAAGTTCGAACAGCGACCAATCAGAAGCTCGCACTCTCACCGCTGGTGGAATGGCTAGGAGCAGAATGGCCAAAGCATTGGGCGGGGCCTAAGGATGGATGGGAAGCAGGCTGACCGTTCAACCATCCTGATCGGCTAAGACTCACGTATCGTGAGTGGAAGATGCCCCTGCCGATCGCTTGGGTGCTTGAAATGAGAATAACTACGACAGCTCACACTCCCAATCTATAGCGCAAATTAAACCGGAAATGAAATGGCCGCTTCTTGCTTTTAACCCCCTAGCTCTAACAGACCGGACGGAGAAGATCCACACTATCAGGAGGCATGCCCACCTAAACGGTTTCGGTCCCTTGGCTTGAAGTCCAGCACAGCTCACGACCCCATTGATGATCAACCAACCAGCCTGCCTGCTTACAAACTGCTTACAGCCAAGACATAATCCCTGCAAGACTTCGCTCGACGACATGGTCAATCTGCCCACCACAACCTAGAACCAAACCAGGCTCAAAGGATCATGAGTCTAGAACAGAAACATTAGCCAACACAAAACCCCTGGACACACTGCATCAGGACCAATCCAATCATAAAAGAAATTAGCAGTCTCCTCGGCACTATGAGCCGTCCTTGGCTCCAAGAGATGCCCTCTTGGGCGGTTGGCAAAATCAGAGCACTTGCCCCAGGTACCTGACAGCCTTTCAAGTAGGCAATACCATATGGTTTAACCTGTGCACAAACTGCTGCTGGGATGACCAGGACGTCATGTACACTCAAGACTCCATCCATTTGCTACAAAGGCAGTAAAACACACAGCGGGTCCTTCAATGCCAGCTGCACCTACGGCCACGGGACCCCTTCCGCTGGAGCCATGCCCCTTGCTCATTCAGGAAAACAAGAAAAACAGCGTCAAGCAGGCACAACTGGATCGGCCTGGGCTAAAAGCCTCCACACATGCACTGCTGCTCCCTTCCTGCCTATGCTCGATGGCTAGATACTGACAATTTGCATTCTCGCTTCACCAGAATCTTTTGCCCTCCCAATCTGCTAGCTATTGATGGACACGTCTGGACGTCTGGTGAGACTCACTCAAACTGCCAGCTAGGCAAAAGGGCTACATGGAGGTGGTACCAGGAAAAAATGCAGGGGTGCTCACTAGGCGACAAAAGCAGGGTTCATGACAGGCTGGCACGGCACATACAAAGCAAAAAGCATACTTAGACCACCACCCCGAACCTATGAGAAGCCTCCTAGATGGTCGCCAAAATAGCTACTGTACTTTGGGCGCCAAGATGTAAACAAACAAGCAATGTCCTCAGAACTTGCTGAGAATGCCCTGATGACCCATGTAGGTTCTGACAGCAGCACGGGCAGAGTGCATGACCTCAGGAGTACCACCTTTCTACCTTCCACCAGGCCTGCCCTTCTTCGCCAAATTAGGCTTGACGGTGGTCTTCTCACGCTTCTTCCCCTTACGGTCAAAGATCTGGTCTGCAGCACTTTGGCCTGCATGGCGGGTAATGGGAAGGGAACGGCGTGCATTTGCATAGGTACCACAGATCCCTATTCTGTTTTGCTTGAGCATACAAGAGGAATGACATGCATTCTTGACGGTAGCACAGTCATGCCTTGTTTATCTTTTGCATTGAGGCTGAAGTCTGCCCAGAAGACGATGTCCCACTCTCATTTGCGATTCAATTATGTGGATGGTAGGAGATGGACTCAGAACTGCAAGGTGAGCCTCAAATGCTAGTAGTTCATTGAGCTGCAATGACCTGGCAACAGTGCTCCTCAGCAACGACTTTGCGAGGCCCTCCTAGTGACGATCAGACATCAAGTTCTGATACGTCTGATCATGTGTCCAGGCACATCCTACGTCCAGGCTGGTGGTTGCTAGGGGTTCTACTGACTGCACGTTAACATAACAGGCATGCGGATACATTCAAGGTGGGACACCCCATGACGCCCCCGACGTACGACAAAAGGTTAGGCGCTGCAACTATAGCTATGCGTTTGTCAAGAATCCATGTAAGGGCTTGCTGCAGATCTCGAATTGAGGCTACTTTCGAAACAAGGATCTGCGGTGATCAAGAGCTGCTGTCACCCTACCTGGGCTCAAAGCTAAGGGGACGATGGCGGTTGCAACGAGGGTCACAACAATGGCCCTGCATCCAGTTTCCCAAGTTAGTCTAGAACGGTCTGGCCACGGTGTCCTCGCTGGGGAAGTGCATCACACCTACCCGCCTACAATGACACCAATGGGGGCGTCTACGTCACCTGCAGCAGCTATCAGCTCTTGCCAGGAGGACCTGCATACACATCTGGCACGAGATGCAGGCCGGGGCAGGGCTCCAGGAGCCGAGCGGGCCACGGCACCGTGTACTGACACTCTGTTGAAGCTGGCGAGGGAAGCCATTGTTATGGTAGGGTCGTGGAATTTGTTGAGATTCCCGTCTCGTATGCTTATACGCATTCGCTAGCGTGCAATGTGGTAAGGCGGGCACCTGTAGAAGGGTCGACACCGCGGTGACTCAGCAGATGAGAGGTGACTCAGACTAGAGAGGGCACGGGAATGCAACTGGAGTAAGAATGCCGGGCTCCAGTCAGAAAACCAGCATATACACATTAAACTGATATGATTCGGATGCCTGTCTTCCCCACGTTGCTTATCCATGTGCTAGTTCGCCCTCAACATCTTGCCCTCATAGTCTTTTTCCTGTCATAGTCCAAGGCCGTGATCTGGAAGTGGCGTGCCTGAGCACATTCAACCCTGCATCCTAGGTGCCACAACGTGACTGCCAAACATGAGCGCGCAAAAGCAGACAGTTCTAGTAATACATGCAGGAGGTGCCACGGAGATGTTCAAGCTAGTACAATCGTAAGTACTCCCTTCAGAGAGCAAGCATGGAGAGGTGTTGATGAGCATTAAAGCACCTCCGTGAACTTAGTGGACATATACCTGCGCAAGGGCATGCTCCCTCCCAATGCCTATCCCAAGGTAAGCTACCTCTTAACAAGGTCATCGCACCCATTGCAGAGTTGGGTGTTTAAGACCTCCGCTCTGCCATTCCGAGCGTTGATCCATGCAGCGGCAGCAGCTCCATTAAGATCATGTAAAGGCTCCTATCAATAGCTCAGCCGTCCAAAGTAGCTGTGACAGTACGTCTAGTTGTGCTGGCTGGGCAAGCAGTGGATCCAGTGATCCGACAGTCGTTGCTGAGGAGCACTGTTGCCAGGCCATTGCTCCTACACGATCTTAATGGAGCTGCTACCGCTGCATGGATCAACTCTCGGAATGGCAGAGCGGGGCAATGGTATGATGCCAAGGTGCGTAAAATGCAGCCCCATTTACACAGGGATTTCCAGGGCCAGACCGTTTGCTTTACTGCAAACTTCTTTAAGACAAGGAAGAGCAGCCCAGCAACGCTTGGTTTGTCAGCGTAAGGCAGATGCACTCGCACTCGCCAGGCCTGGTGTGATCCTTCAAATTCTGCCTGTTTGAATGTTCTAATCCTGCTGTTAATCAAAGCTCGTTACTGTTAGGCAGCAGATGGGTCCTTAGTTAGCAACCAGGGTCTGCCTACCTCTCTCATGTTATGTTCAAGCAGTACTGAACATAGTCCACGCCAGCAGCCCCTCTTTGCTGCGGGGGGTTGTCTAGCCAAGAAGTAGGACAATAGCCCGGCATGGCCTTGGTATGTTGTTTAAATCTCTACTTTCACATGCATCCGCTGACAAAGGCAAAGTGTTCAGGTTATGTACGCCTTGCCAAGCTGCATTCCGCGCCCGCTTTACTTCTCCTGAACGAATGTGGTGTTGTAGAGCACGTTGGTTTTGTGCCTTGCAAGTGGCCTTAATGTGTTTATGAAGCTGGTTCAAGCTCTTCCTGGTCTCCATTGCTGTTAAGGTTTCATGCTTGCCACTTGACAGCCTTTGCTAAGTTTAATTTAGGCAGTAATAATGGATACATCAATTCATAACAAACTGCCTAAAACTGAGCTGGAGGGCATGAAAAGGACAAGGGAGCGAGGAGCACATGAGGTAAAGCCAAAGGAGGGTGAATATATTGGCACTGTAAGCACTGTTATCCCAAGAACATTTCAGAGTTATGCACACATGGGCGCTGAGTGATGAAACGTGGCATCACACGCGTGCCGAGGGGTTGGCCAATGGAAGAATCACTACGTTTCATGATATGCCATAGCAAAAACTGCCATAAGCCCCGTGCTCACCTCAGCAGCCTTGGCACGTTTTTCACAGTGATTCACATGACACTGGTGCCTGCTTAGGCTGCTTCTAAGAGCACTTGGGCCATGCAGCAAGATGTTAAACACACATGCATGGCATATGTCTGGAGCAAGACGACATGATTATCATAGGCCTGGCACGCACTGCTAATGCAGACTGCTGCTTGCTTCTGTTTGTGCTTGGCCATAGCGGATCAGAGAACAGTTTAATGGGAGGCTTGCAGTAAATATCATACCGCGGTGTCCTATATATATAATTAGTCAGCCACGTCAGCCTTTGCAAGGTATGCAGGCCACTCCATGTAGCCATCCCGCAATGGCCCCACCATGTTCCTTTAAGGGATGCAAACACAATCCCTGGGCCACCAGAACAGGCGGTGGTGATTGCTGTCTGCTCTGGTGGGCCCACTGACTTGAAGGGTTTAGAGGCACATGGGTTACTGCGTTACTTGCTCCCATATGATACCTGTGGTTTGAGTCCGTGTGATACCAACAGGATACCTAAGTGCTGCTGATGCTGCCCAGTGATGTTCCTTGAGTTGCTGGCCCTTTTGCAAACCCTTCCATTCACAGGGTACATGTTTACGAGATAACCAAAGCGCTGGTGGTGAGATATCTTTGAACGCAAACAAGCAGCAGTCCCCGCCTGGAATCAATTCTTGCATTCTGTTTAGCGCCATAGCACAGCAAGCAGCTTGTTTTGCTCTATGGTACTAGTGCTTACATGCATCATTCAGAAAACGTAGGTTAGTAACAAGATGAGGCGTGACCTCAACAACATGCATGCATTAGCAGCACTTCACCTTTTTTAGCTTACGTCTTAATCTCATCTCTTCATTCACCATTCACGTTAGATATATAAACAAATTGCCACCTCAATGTGGGGCGCCAGTGGGGATACCGCCACCCACAAAGAGCCAACTTAGGCTCCAACGGCATACTCAGGAGCAAGCCAAGCAATGCCTTGCTCAGCTTTACAATGACTACGTGTCCCACCTTTGCCTAAGCACAGGCAAGCCCTGCTGCTACTTGAAAAGCCACACCAGTGCCCCTGCATGTGCCCAGAGCTGCTGTACTAAAAATAGCAAATAGTCACAGCGAGCACTGCACGGGTTGAATAGCTCACTATGAGATAGAAGTTTTCAAATAGCTAAAATAGAAGGACCATGTCACAGTTCTGACGTTACAGAATGCATGATAACTATGCATGTGCATAGGGGCGGGGCCTATGGCACTTTATGCTATGGCATATCATGAAATGTAATGATAACATGCATATTCGGTGGAATACTTGCTGCATGGCAATATGCTTTTTCTAACCTCCACAGCAGGTCTCATCTATCATGCGGATTGCTGTAAGGGTGCATAAACTGCTCCGCATCAGTTTGCTTGCTGACCATGGTGCCATGCTTTCATTGCAAATTGCAAATTGCATCGCACTGCTGTTGCTGTGCAATCTCCATTGGCGAAGCAACAGAGAACAGTATGTTCATGCTGCTACTCTTGACCAGGGCCTTCAGTAATGCAAGTTTACCGCATACAATGAAAGGGTCCAGAAGCCTGAACTGCTGCAGCAGCTGCTTCTGCTGCTATTAAGGCGCAAACCTGGCCATACATTGTGTTTGCCGCATGCGCACGGTATCCCTGCTGCTTCCTAACATGCACAGCTCTCTGCTGACCATACTCCTATTGTTGGATGCATGGCATCCCCCCCTGGGCTAGGCCCTGTTATGAAACAAACACACTTGAAGGTGTGGCATAATAATCCATAGGGATGAGCCTGCGATAGCACCGCCTTTGCATGTGGCTGGCTTGCTGCTGCTGCTTTTTTACTCTTACATTGCTCCTACCGCTGCTGCAGCAGCAGCAGTGATGGCTTCAAAAAAACATATGGCCCAGCTGCTGCAAGCCTGCTGGATGTTACTTGCATGCCTACTGGTTCTGTTGCAGTCCCACGCTATCTCACCCCATGCGACTTTTTTACTCTTGGGGTACAGGCTCTGCAAAGGTGTTATCTTCCCTATTGGCTGCTGGACTTGCCGGGACCTAGGCTGCTGATAGCAGCATAATGAACCACAATCATGCATGTGCTGCCGTTCTCAACAATACACTCTTTGCTTGCTCCTAAAGATCCTGCTGCCTTTTGGCACGTGCCAGTTTCCCAGAAATTGCGTTACAGTGAAGATGTCGTCAATTCAGCAGTGCCTAACTTATGCCACTTGTCCACCCTTCCTGTGAGTGCTTTGCCACCTGCCAACACCTTACCCGTACCTGTTGAGCTCAATCTGCATGGTCCCATGCACTGCAGTAGGACGCGTCCCCATAGCTCCCACCTGATCTGAGCAACCTCCTCCCATTTCCCGAGACCTGTCCAGCTTTGACAGGACAGAGCCTCAAGATGACGAAGGCCAGGTCCGTAGGACTGCTGCTTAGCAGCAGGGCGAAGCACTGGCCGAAGGCCAGGACGCAAGTACAGCAGCAACGCTGCTGGGCGAAGCACTGGTCCCTGCGCCCTAATCCTTCGGATTAGTACTGCGTCCTGCTGCTTTGCAGCAGTACTTCGTCCTGGTCCGTTGGCGTAGCACTGGCCTGCAAGGGCCAGGTCCGTGAGCGCATACACGCCAAGTTCGAGGGATGCACGGCTAACATGGTCTTACATGTTCACCACAAGTAGTTGAGGATTTGGCTGCAGCTTGGCAAGACGTGTACACCCTTAGGCAGCACTATGTTGAAAAGGCGATGCAGGTCAACTTAGAACGGACATCCAAAGAGATACCAAGGATATGCATGGCTGTGCCTTCCTCCCCGGCTGTAAAGCAACAGTTTTCACATCCGGACACGCAGAAATCCGGAACTCTTCAAACGCGACTGAGACGGACGAACCAACCCCCGCATCCGTGGTCGCAGCAACCATGAGTCACCCACGCTCACCTGCACGGCCCTTCCTTGGACATGGGCCTTTCTATCAAGACACACAACTGCCCCGGCGGACACAACTGGCCCACCGGCCCCGACCCCAAACCCGCCTAGACCACGTGACACCTGGTCACACCTGGTCACCCGCCTGGTCACACTCTCAACTGTTTCATTATCCGACTTCATTTAAATAGGTGACAAGCTTCGGGGTTACCTTTCACGCTGTATTGAATCAGGATATATGTGGTGAAGTTTGGGTACCCCGTTCCGTGTGCTTGAGCGTCTTTGGCACTGATAGTAAGCCCGGCGGGCCACGAGGGTCTCTTGTCGTTTCCCTCCCAGAATCGGTCGATAGTTATCGCGCATGCCCTTAACTAATCCCAGGGCGGCCATTCAGAGACAATGGCTGAGAACCCTGCTGCCTACCAGCGCTGCTTGGATTTCTGGCGGAGGAACCTTTCTGGTGCCCCCACAAAGGTCAACTGGCCCGCAGACAGGTCTCTTCCAGCTCAGCCAAGCTTCAGGATGGAGTACCTGCCGTCCTTATTACCCTCAGATCTGGCAGACAAGGTAAATTACGTCACACTGCAGGATCAAAGACGCTAGACTTCATCATAGAGCTCTGAGTGATCGTCGGGTGATTTTCCAAAGCATTAAACGAAGTGCCTCATCGCGCAGCTTCGAGCCTGTCAACGGCCTTGGTCATGCGTGTGTACTTCCACATGCTGCCAGACCTGGGCAAGAGTTGGCGTATGCTTCTGCAGCGACTTGTCTTTGCCTGATTGACCAGCTTGTCAGTATTGCAGGATGCAACTGGCCTACACTGAACTCTGCTGGGGTTCCAGAGCAGACTACAACACACACAACTATCGATTGCCAATGGCCGTTGATAAGCTTATAGTACTGCCCTTTTGTGCTGAAATGAACGCAGTTGTCTGCCTTTGCCAAGCACCACAGCACCACCATCTATGATCTGCTGCTGGCGGCATTTGCCCTGACCATCAGCCGTGCCTGTCGCCAAGAAGACATCGTCATCAGCAGCTCCTATTCCAACCATGTGCTGCCCTTGCGCTTTCAGCTGGGGTCCATCAGTAGTGTTGGGCAGCTGCTGCAACTGAGTCAGCAGGTGCTGGGTGTGGCCCTGGCTCATGGAGACATGCCCTTTCAACGCCTCATGGAGGAGCTGGACCTGCCACGGGCAACAGCCTACATGCCCTTCTTTCAGGCAGCAATCACCGTCAAAGATGCAAGTGAGCCTTTGTCCCTTGTTGCAACAGTAGCAACTACCAGAGGATTCAAGGTTTGCTAGTACCCTGCAACCACTTCCAGCAGGGTGGCAAATCTTGCACAAAAATACAGAATTGCAAGGCAAGCTGCTCCTTTTCAGCATGTCCTTGATCATCATGCTTGCTCGGGCGTCCAAGCCTTGGACCTGGCCATCACCATGGCTGGATGCATATTTGTAACATCTGATGTTGTCATGCAGGCTTGGTTGGGCAGCAGCAGTTTGAGGGCACCATGCTATTGAGGAATGGTGAACGGGGCTTGAACGGCCTGCTGGAAGGAGGTGCAGGCATCAGCAAGACTGACCTGCTGCTGGAGCTGGTGACCACCAACGCAGAAGCAGGGACATTCAGCATCAATCTGCAGGTGTGTCCAGAGGGTGATTGCTTGACCTTGCTTTTGAGGCCAGCCTGTTTCAATCCTGTGAAGCATAGTCAAGCAGGATTCAAGCCATGCTGGCCTTCGTGTTACGCAATTGAGTTGGTCAATATCTTTTAGGTTTTCTTTGGAACTGGCATTAGGCACCCAGTTGTGTGAGGCTTGTTTGTTCAGGTAGCCACTCAGCACCAGGGCTTGGGTACATTCAATACATGATCCACATGCCAAACACAAAATCATTGCAAGGTCTAAACAGAATGGCTGAATTTACATGCTATTCACCCTATGCTATTTATTATTTCCCCACCCTGCCTGGCCGCTTGTGAGCAAAAGCAGGAGCCCAGCCCCAGACGATTTGCTGACTTTCACCCTATACAGGTATGTTTCTTCAACTTCTTTTGGACCCCTTTGAGTTTTCTTGACCGGTTGTGACCACCATTCCCTCCTGCTTCTTTCGCTAGTAGTAAGGCTTGTTATCTCTGCTCATTCTCTGCCCCATGTCTCATGCTGCAGTACAATACAGACATCTTTGACCCTTCCACTGTGGGTCACATGCAACAGAGCCTGATCCATGTCCTGCTCAAGATGTGCACTTTGCCAGACGATCTTACCGAGGTGCCCCTTGACAGCTTGAGCAGCGTGACTCCAGCTCAAGCCTGCTTCCTGGCAGAGTCACTTCAAGGCAGGAGGGAGCCAGATTGGATTGAGCCACAGGAGACCTTTATCCAGATGTTTGAGCGGCATGCCAAGATGTAGGTGTTGGGCAGCTGTGTTAGTGCGCTGGATGTGATGCATGGCTGCAATGCTGGTGCTAAGCCTGCTGCTCTGCGGTGATGGCACACCCTGCTCCAATGCCAACTGCTGATTGCTACTTCTTAACAACATTTTAAGGTTGTAGTGCCCATGGGAGTGGTCTGGTTCACCTGAACTTGACTTCTGAGCTTGCATCTGTCCTTTGCGTGCAAAAGCTAAAGCTAAACAACACAAGAAGCTCACAATCTCTCATGCCACTGTGTGCAGGCACCCTGGCTCTCTGTGCGTCAGCTGTGAGGGAAGCACACTGACATATGAGCAAGCCAATGACCTAGCCAGTCACCTGGCTGCACACCTAGCTGCAGCAGGTGCAGGGCCTGATGTCCCGGTGGGCATCTTACTTGAGCGCTGCTGTGAGCTGCCCGTCGTGTTCCTAGCAGTGCTGAAGGCTGGTAGTGCGCTAATGCCCCTTGATCCAGGTTATCCGGTGCAGCGACTCGCAGGCTACCTAGAGGACCTGCAGCCAGCCATGTTGATCACCCAGACCAAGCTAGCAGGCAGAGCGGCAGCATTGGCGGGGGCCAGCATCAAAGTGTTGGTGTTGGAGGAGCTTTTGGTAGCCACAGCCCCATCAGCCGAGGCAGTGGCTAGTGCGACTGCTAGCTTGCCAGCCCGCCATTTGTCAGACATGGCTTACATCATCTTCACTTCTGGATCAACAGGCCGCCCCAAGGCGGTGGCTGTAGAGCAGCACAGCCTAGCAGAGTATTGCTTATCAACAATTGACATAAGTGGCCTCAGCAGCAGCACCATATCGCTAACTGTGTCATCAATCAGCTTCGATGCTCATGTGATCACCATTTATCCGGTGCTTGCTGCTGGTGGCAAGGTGGTGCTGCCACGCCAGGAGGATCACCTGAACCCGCAGTATCTCGGTGACCTCATCACAAGCCAATCAGTGTCATACACCTTCCTTGTGCCAGCCGTCGCCAGCATGCTTGTGCAGGAGCCATCCTTCGGCCAGCAGCATGGAAGCATGAAGGCTGTCTACTTTGGTGGGGAGCCAGTTTCCACTGCCGTGCTGGAATCTCTACACAAGGCCTTCCCTGGTGCCCGCATCTTCGTTATGTACGGCCCTACTGAAGCTACCTGCACGGTGGCATATCTGGAAACCACACGTTGTGGAAGCGCAGCCAACACATTAGGCGCACCCGAGCCCAATGTGCAGTTGTACATTGTTGATGAACAGCTGCAGCTAGTACCCCCCGGGTGGCCTGGTGAGCTGTTGGTGTCCGGACCAAGGCTTGCACGTGGTTACATAGGCAGGCCGGAGCTGACTGCTGAGAAGTTTATCTCAAATCCGTTCTTCTCAGACCTGCTTGAGAGGTCAGCACACACCAGCAGCTGCCTGCCGGGTGCTAGCTATCTGCGGCGGTACTATCAGCGTGCATACCGGACAGGGGACTTGGCTAGGTTAAGGGGAGATGGGTCGCTGGAGTACCTGGGGCGCAGTGACCGTCAGGTGAGTACTGGACCAGCAGGCTTGTGCCATTGGAGGGAGGAACAACGCACCATCCAAAAAAACCGAGTGCTATTTCAGTCCAGCGTGGGCTATGGAGAAACGGTGGGCTATTTCAGTCCAGCGTGGGGAAGCTAGAAATGATCATGTATGCCGGGTCCCTAGATAATGGTGCACTGGGTGATGGGTAGTTGGAAACGGTTCTTGTACTAATCATTCCGTGCATATCTTGGATCATAGTACCAGATTCTTAACAGTGGTGCCCCCTTCCAGCAGTGTACGATCTGTTGTGCCTCGACTGGTGCTAGGTTTGGGTTATGAAGTCCATGCTGAATGAAGCGACCTAATTATCTGGCTGGCATGTAGGTGAAGGTAAATGGTGTGCGTATTGAGCTGGCTGAGGTGGAGGCAGCCATGGCTTCATTTCCAGGGGTACAGCAAGCAGCAGCTGTGGTGCATCAAGACTGCAGCACGGGCAGTACTCGCTTGGTAGGCTATGTGTCGCCTGCCAGCGTGCAGGAGGATGAAGTGTTGCGCTGGTGTCGTGCTTCATTGCTGCCTGTCATGGTGCCTACTGCCATCATGGTACTCCCAGTCCTCCCTAGTGGTCTTAGTGGCAAGGTGGACCCATCTAAGCTGGCCCCACCCTCATGGGAGCGGAATCCAGACCGTTCAGAGCAGGTAATGTGTGAGCTAAGCAGAAGGTTGTGTGGGAATCCGTTTTCTAAGCTCTGGTACTGCCGAAACATCTTGGCCATACATTGTCCACATTAGCAGAGTCAGAGAACTCAAGAATATTTATATAACCTTATCTCCCAAAAACAAAGCCCTAATAGTGGAGCACTTGGTATGCCATGTAAATAGCTAAATCTTGACAGTACGTACGCCTGTGAAATGTTGATGTTTTGTTTTGGAGCATGACTAACTGGGCAGGAAAATTCAAACATCTGTTGTTCTTGTATGCTTTTATGCATGTCCAGGAGAAGACCTTTGCCGCTACAGCAGCAGAGGCAGCAGCAGCCGAGGTGTGGTGCCAGGTGTTGGGTCTGCAACATGTGGGACTGACAGATGACTTCTTCCAGCTTGGCGGCACCTCTCTGGCAGCCATCAGGCTTGCCCATCGGCTGACGCAGCGCCTAGGGTTGCAGATCAGCATTGCAGATATCTTCCAGCACCTCACCATTAGCGGGGTGCTGCAGGCACAGCCAGGCGCACGTACAGCAGCAGCAGAGGCCGCTGGACCTTCAGCTTGTAGCAGTGGCAACTGCCTTGGCAAGGCACCCAAGTTGCTGGCATGTGATTGGAGCAACACGGACATGCGACCTTTGTCCTACCAACAGACACAGATGTACACATTACACCAGATGACTCCTGCAGACCTTAGCTACAACGAGCTATTTGTTTGGAAGTTTGAGGGGGAGTTAAACTCAGCTGTCTTGCAGCAAGCTTTGGAGCTGATGACTGATCGACATGAGGTTTTGCGCACAGCACTGCAGGCAGCCCCAGATGGCAGTCTCTATGGTCATGTTCTGCCTTTTGGCTCTGTGAGAGTGCCTGTGACTGTGAGGCAAGCAGCATGCAACAGCAGCCTAGATCAGCTGATGCAGAGCGAGAACAAACCTTTTGACTTGGGCCGACCACCCTTCATGCGCGCCGCCCTAATACTACCAGCAGCAGAAGGTGTGGCTGGTGCTGCAGAGCCCAGCCTGCTGCTGTTGGTCGTTCACCATGTTGCTGTGGATGGGATCTCCATGGGGCTGCTGTGTGCTGAGCTAACTGGCACATACAATGCCCTTAAAGCAGGGGCCGAGGCTGCGCTGGTGAACCCTAAGGTATGTTGAAGGGATGGCGCTGGCAGATTCTACCTTGGTCCAACAACTCTAACACTTCTGTTGTGTGCAGCCACTATGCACCTTACTCCAGCTAGATCATCATACTAGACAATGATGTATGCTAGCGACTGGTTAGACTTTTAACTGAGAACCTGCCCACCATCAACTCCTGTAATTTGTTTATATGCTCTTTGCAGACCTTGTGCTACGCTGACTTTGCTGCCTGGCAACGGGCTTGGCTGGGATCCCCTGCCTACCAACAGTGCTTAGACTTCTGGCGCAGCAACCTTGCTGGTGCCCCCACCATGATCACCTGGCCTGCAGATAGACCTCGCCCACAGCAGCCAACTGGCAAAGGAGCCTACATGTGCTGGCTGGCGCCAAAAGAGTTCGCGGACAAGGTACGTGCTTACTCTGGCTTTAGAAAAGCTATAAAGAACTGGTGGACGTGCCCACTCATAGTAGCAGGGGTGTGCCAAGGGGCATAGCCAACCATTCAGTTCACATCGACTACATCTCGGTGCGGTTCATGCTTGCCCATTTGTCTCATGGATGCATCCCAAGTGCTTGTGCTTGGGATGTCTACTGTAGCGAATTGTTACGGGTTTGCAGTGTGAATTTGTTTGCTCACAAACGGTTAGCATCAACTGGTGCTAAGGTGGTCCATGTATTTTTGTGCAGTTGTCTGCCTTTGCCAAGCGTCACAGCACCACCACCTATGATCTGCTGCTGGCGGCATTTGCCTTGACCATCAGCCGTGCCTGTCGCCAACAAGACATCATCATCAGCAGCTCCTATTCCAACCGTGTGTTGCCTGAGCTGGCTGAAGTGGTTGGTTACGTGATGAATGTGCTGCCCCTGCGCTTCCAGCTGGGGTCCATCTGTAGTGTTGGGCAGCTGCTGCAACTGAGTCAGCAAGTGCTGGGTGCGGCCCTGGCTCATGGAGACATGCCCTTTCAACGCCTCATGGAGGAGCTGGACCTGCCTCGGACAACAGCCTACATTCCCTTTTTTCAAGCAGCAATGACCATTGATGATGCAAGTAAGCCTCCTCCTGTCTCTGGTGCATGTGAAGCAAGAGTCTATAATTAGTTTTGTAGTATCTCGCTAGTGATATGCAAGCATTCAAGCCCACCATAGTGCCACAGTGTCACAATTGCTGCTTAAGATACATGCATGCAAGGCAAGCTAGAACATTCCAGCATGTGCTTGTCCATCAATACTAGTAAGATGAGCAAGCCTTGATCCGTCTATTACCATGATTGCATGCATCCTGCCGTGTTTGCTACTGTCATGCAGGTTGGTTCGAGCAGCAGCAGTTTGAAGGCACGCAGCTGTTGGGGGATGGTGAAGGGGGCTTGACTGGCCTGCTGGAAGGAGATTCAGGCATCAGCAAGACTGACCTGCTGTTGGAGCTGGTGACCACTAATGCAGCAGCAGGGACCTTCAGCATCAATCTGCAGGTGTGTACAGAGGGCGACTGCTTGACCCTGCCTTTCAGGCCAGCCACATGCATCTCAACTGAGCAAAGCATAAGACAAGCATCAACTGAGCCCATGAAACCCCTGATGGTATCCATACAAAGTTTGCTCACCTCACGCGAAACCCTTGAAGAGACCGATGGCAGACCCACCTACCTAGGGGAGCATGCATTCTTATGACAGCTAGCTTCTCTGCAAAAGGGCTTAGGGCAAAGCACCTCATGGCAATTGTACACCCATGAGATGACCAGAATGCCAAGGCCAATGACAATGCAAGCTGTCTAAACAAATTTCTGTATACTCTCATTTATGCTGCCTAAACGCTTTGGGTAGCCGCAGATGACCACTTCACGCTCCAGCATCCTTTCAATCAACATTTTAACGGCTGTTATCTCCCCTCAGACTCTGCTCCCTGTCTCATGTCGCAGTACAACACAGACATCTTCGACCCTTCCACTGTGGGTCACATGCAACAGAACCTGATCCATGTCCTGCTCAAGATGTGCTCTTTGCCAGACAATCTTGCTGATCTGCCCCTTGACAGCTTGAGCAGCGTGACTCCAGCTCAAGCCTGCTTCCTGGCAGACTCACTTCAGGGCAGGGTGGAGGCAGACTGGATTGAGCCACAGGAGACCTTTATCCAGATGTTTGAGCGACATGCCAAAATGTAGGTGTTGGGAGAGCTGTGTTGGTGCGCTGGATGTGATGCACTGCTGTTGTCTAGGCTGGCTGCTGCTGTCCATTGCTGGGCTGTGATGTATTGTCTTTATACACCATGCTTCAACATCATCTGCGGAATTTTAGAAGTTATTTACTTGGAGAAATGGGGTCATAGTGCACATGGCAATGCTTGCACAATGTGATCTGCCTCTGCAGCGTTTTTGGACTTCATTCACTGTTTGATGCCTGCAATTACCACAGCACTGGAAACTAATGTATGTGCAATGAGACTGATATCTTGCCACCGTGTGCAGGCACCCCGAGTCTCTATGCATCACCTATGAGGGGAGCACGCTGACCTATGAGCAAGCCAATGACCTTGCCAGTCACCTGGCTGCACACCTAGCTGCAGCAGGTGCCGGGCCCAATATCCCAGTGGGCATCTTGCTTGAGCGCTGCTGTGAGCTGCCTGTCGTGTTCCTAGCAGTGCTGAAGGCTGGTAGTGCGCTGATGCCCCTTGATCCAGGATATCCGGAGCAGCGGCTAGCAGGCTACCTAGAGAATGTGCAGCCAGCCATGTTAATCACGCAGTCCAAGCTAGCAGGCAGAGCAGCAGCGTTGGTGGGGGGCAGCCTCACAGTGCTGATGTTGGAGGAGCTCTTGGCAGCCGCAGCCCCGTCAGCCGGTGCAGTGGCTGCTGTGACTGCTAGCTTGCCAGCCCGCCATTTGTCAGACGTGGCTTACATCATCTTCACTTCCGGATCAACAGGACGCCCGAAGGCGGTGGCCGTAGAGCAGCACAGCCTGGCAGAGTATTGCTTATCAACCATTGAGGTATGTGGCCTCAGCAGCAGCACCGTGGCCCTCAATGTGTCGTCAATCAGCGTTGATGCACATGTGCCCAACATCTATCCTGTGCTTGCTGCCGGTGGCAGGCTGGTGCTGCCACGCCAGGAAGATCACCTGAACCCGCGGTATCTCGGTGACCTGATCACAAGGCACGCAGTGTCGTACACCGTGCTTGTGTCAGCCGTTGCCAGCATGCTGATGCAGGAGCCGTCCTTTGGGCAGCAGCATGGCAGCATGAAGGCCGTCATCCTCGGGGGTGAGTTGGTTTCCACTGCGCTGCTGGCATCTCTGCACAAGGCCTTCCCTGGTGCCCGCCTCTTCATCATGTACGGCCCTACGGAAGCTACTGTGCAAGTGACATCGGTGGAGACCACCGGTTGTGGCAGCGCAGTCAACACGATAGGGGCACCAGAAGCCAACGTGCAGTTGTACATCGTCAATGAGCAACTGCAGCTAGTACCCCCCGGGTGGCCTGGAGAGTTGTTGGTGTCAGGACCGAGGCTTGCACGTGGTTACATCGGCAGACCAGAGCTGACTGCTGAGAAGTTCATCCCGAACCCGTTCTTCTCAGACCTGCTTACGAAGTCAGCACACACCAGTAGCTATCTGTGGCGTTACTACCAGCGTGTATACCGCACAGGGGACCTGGTTAGGTTGAGGGGGAATGGGTCGTTGGAGTACCTAGGACGCATTGACCGTCAGGTGAGTAGTGTACGAGCAGGCTTGTTGCAGTTGAAGAGAGAAACTGGGCGGCATCCAAAGGAACCGGGTTGTGTTTTGAACTACCTTGGGCTATGGAGAGGTCTCAGGTTGCTAGAAATGATGATATATGCATGATCTCTAGCTAACAGTGCACTGGGTGATGGGTGATTGGGAATGATTCCTGCTAGCCGTCTTCGGTGCATATCTCATGTGTTAGTAGATTGTCAAATCATCATACCTGGATGTCTTTTAACTGTGATGCACCCTTTCTGCGGTGTATGATATGTTGTGCCTTCTTTGCTGCTAGGTTTTGGTTGTAAGGTTAGTTACCTCAATAATTCTGGCTGGCATGTAGGTGAAGGTAAATGGTGTGCGTATTGAGCTGGCAGAGGTGGAGGCAGCCATGGCCTCTTTTCCAGGGGTACAGCAAGCAGCAGCAGTGGTGCATCAAGACTGCAGCACGGGGAGTACTCGCTTGGTAGGCTATGTGTCGCCTGCCAGCGTGCAGGAGGATGAAGTGTTGCGCTGGTGTCATGCTTCATTGCTGCCTGCCATGGTGCCTACTGCCATTGTGGTACTCCAAGCCCTCCCCAATGGTCTTGGTGGCAAGGTAGACCCATCTAAACTGGCCCCGCCCTCAAGGGAGCTGAACCCAGACCGTCCAGAGCAGGTAATGTGCGAGCTACGCAGAAGGTTGTATGGAGTTCCGTTTTGGAAGCTCTGCTACTGCCAGAACATATTGGCCATGCATTTCTGCATGTTAGCAGAGTCAGAGAACTCAGGAATGTTTGACTTTAACCTTATCTCCTTAGAAGCAAGCCCTAATAGTTACACACTTGGTATGCCATGTAACTACCTAGATTTTGATAGTCAGCCTGGGAAATGTTTTCATGTTTTCATGCATTCATGCATCAACACCTTCTTCAAGTCATTGCTGATTGCATAGTCAACAGCCCAAATCCCATTCACCTCATCAAAGTCAAATCTCACATAGGCATTGTAGGCAATGAAGAAGCCAACGACCTGGCACAACAAGTTGCCCTTGGAGACCTTCCAGAAGAGAGCTGCCTGACCTGTACCATCCCTAGTCATAACCGCACTAATGTTTACTGGCCTCATGAAGTTGTTTTGCCTCCAGGTCCTCTTGCTCTCTGCCCACAAGCACACCCACGTAAACGTCCGATAGCCTACCTGTCAACGGGCCTCCAACAAGTCAGTTGCAAGAAATTGCGGCTGGGTGCCGCTAACCGCACCACCTTCTACTTTGAACAATGGCATGATACCGCTACCCTTCGAGACAACAAGCACACTAACCATTTTCTAACTTCTCCCTCATCAGTCACTGCTTCTCAACGTAACACAGCCATCCGTTACCGCACAGGGACTCTCTTTAACAGAAAACTTGCACATCGTTATCGCCTAGCGCCGCATAGTCGCTGTCTTCTCTGTAACCGTGAGGACAGCGGCCATCATACTGCTGCAGGGTGCCCCAAACTTACTGGCATGTACACGTACCGTCACGACCAAGCTGCACGCCAAATTGTCAAAGCCATTCTCCGCGGTCGCAAAAGTGTTTTCGTTGTCATGATGGACATTGGTAATCAGCAGCACTGTGAACAAGATGGTTTGCCCCCAAACGTCCCACATCGCATCCCAGCTAATGTCCTCCCCCCCCCCCCCCCGCATCCCTCCACATGTCTGCTCATTGCTCACAAACCACTCTCGGCCAGACGTTTTCCTCTTTATCCCCCCAAAGCTTCCCAACCGCCCTACTCCAGAATATATCATCCTCGAGCTCAAGTATTGCCGTGACACGGACCCCCAAAACCAGTACGACAGAGCAACCTCGCAACATCGCCCGCTCGCTGATGCTATCCAACAAGCGGCTCCTCACGCTCGCGTCACCTATATACCGTTATTACTCGGAGTGGCTGGAACAATATACTCTTCTACCACCTCTCATTTGCGATACCTTGGTGTCAGGAAACAAGCACTCCCCCGCCTGCTCAACCGCCTCCATGATATGGCCATCACCAATCTTCACTGGATTTACACTACTAAACGTCATAAGGAACGTCACCTCGACCCGCAGTTCTGGCGACACACCCATCCACCCAGACAACATAGGCGGGTGGGTAATTTACCCACCCACTTATGTGTTCTGGGCTCCGAATGGTAGTGGGCCTATCTATATGTATTAGGTAAGGGTCCACTCCCTTAACATATGCAAGAAGGGATTTCCCCCCTTCTCTGCGTAGTTCTCTCTCTCTCTCATGCTTGTGAGTAACTGGGCCTGAAAATTCAAACATCTGTGTTTCTTGTATGCTTTGATGCATGTCCAGGAGAAGATATTTGCCACTACAGCAGCAGAGTCAGCAGCAGCGGAGGTGTGGTGTCAGGTGCTAGGTCTGCAACAGGTGGGGCTGACAGATGACTTCTTCCAGCTTGGCGGCACTTCGCTTACTGCCATCCGACTTGCCCATCGAATGAGCGAGCGCCTAGGGTTGCAGATCTCCATCGCAGATGTTTTCCAGCACCGTACTATATGCGCGCTGTTGCAGGCACAACTGGGCTCACGTACAGAGGCAGCAGCAGAGGTGTGGTGCCGGGTGTTAGGTCTGCAAAATGTGGGGTTGAAGGATGACTTCTTCCAGCTTGGCGGCACTTCACTTACTGCCATTCGTCTTGCCCATCGACTGAGCGAGCGCCTCGGGTTGCAGATCAGCGTCACAGATGTCTTCCAGCACCGTACCATCAGCGCGCTGTTGCAGGCACAGCTAGGCTCACGTACAGGGGCAGCAGCAGAGGAAGGTAAATGTAGTTCAGCTGCCAACACTGGTCTATGCAGTGCGCGCGCACCAAAGTTGGTGGCATGTGACTGGAGCAACACTAGCGTGCGGCCTCTGTCATACCAGCAGGTGCAACTCTTCTCCCTACACAGGGCTGGTTTATCCCCAGTGAACTATAATGAGATGTTGGTCTGGCAGTTTGAGGGGGGGTTAGATGCAGCTGTGTTGCAGCAAGCTTTGGGGCTGATAACTGATCGGCATGAGGTCTTGCGCACAGCACTGCAGGCAGCCCCAGATGGCAGTTTCTATGGTCATGTCCTGCCACCTGGCTCTGTGAGTGTGCCTGTGATTGTGAAGCAAGCAGCGTGCAGCAGCAGCCTAGACCAGTGGATGCAGAGTGAGAACCAGCCCTTTGACTTGGGCCAACCACCCTTGATGCGTGCCACCTTGGTGCTACCACCAGCAAAAGGTACTGCAGCTGCTGCTAATCCCAGCCTGCTGCTGCTGGTCGTTCACCATGTTGCCGTGGATGGGATCTCAATGGGGCTGCTGTGTGCTGAGCTGACTTGCACATACAATGCCCTCAAGGCAGGGGGCGAGGTTGCGCTGGTGGCCCCAAAGGTATGTTCAAGGGATGGCGCCACTTTCTCATGGTCCAAACAATTTAGAGGGCTTTTGTTCTGGGCAGCCACTATGCTCCTTATTCAAGGGGGGTGATCATACTAGGCAATGATGTATGCTAGCAACCTGTTCTTCTAAGTGTTTCTGGGCCCTGCCTCACTTCTTGTCAACGGTGCACTCCCAGTGAGCCAAGCAGGAGCCCAGCTGCAGACAGTTTGCCAATTTTTGTGCGCCCATCGTATCGGCCCATTTATTTTACCATCATCCACCATCAAAATACTTTATGCTCTTCGCAGGCCTTGTGCTATGCTGACTTTGCTGCCTGGCAAAAAGCGTGGCTGGGATCCATTGCCTACCAACATTGCCTGGAGTTCTGGCGCTGCAACCTTGCTGATGCCCCCACCATGATCACATGGCCTGCAGACAGACCTCGCCCACATCAACCAACCGGCAAGGGAGCCTACCTGCGGTGGCTGGCGCCACAGGAGTTGGCTCAGCAGGTAAGTGCTTTTATCTAACTCTTGGGGGCTGGATCAAAATCAGTTAGACAGAGTTACGTACTTTTGCCAGTTCGACTTAGTGCCAAAGGCCTCTCCAGCACACTCCTTTTGCAGACTTGTGTCATTCGCTGGTCTTTCTACAAAAGAGGCTCTAGCCGTTAGTTGATTTGAGAATCGCTCTTTTTTCTAGGTCAGAGACCCTAGCCGCTAAACCCTAGCCGCTTTATGACCTGTATTTAAGAGGAAAAGGGTATGCTAAGTTGGAACCGTGGAGTAATGCATGCACACAAAGTAGTCAGTCAACCAGGATGCTGCTGAGGGTTTAGCGGGAAGAAATGTGTTGAACACACTTAGGATTCAGCTCAGGTCAGGTCTCAATCATGCGCATGTGAAATTTCTGCCTCAATTGTGGGTTCCAAAAAGCGGCCTTGGCCCATTTACGTATGTTCCACTAATTGGTAATGCCCCATGTGGTCCCCGCACCTTAATGCTCCGCTATGCAATTGTGCCACACCATGTGTGGACCCCGTACTTCCTGTGAGGCTTTGGGCAAACCTCACCTGCCAGCTGCTGCTAAGGGGGCTTGGGCCATTTGCTGGGATTTTTGCGCAGTTGTCTGCCTTTGCCAAGCGCCACAGCACCACCAGCTACCATCTGCTGCTGGCGACATTTGCCCTGACCATCAGCCGTGCTTGTGGCCAAGGAGACATCGTCATCAGCAGCTCCTATTCCAACCGTGTCCTCCCTGAGCTCGCTGACGTGGTCGGCTACGTTATGAATGTGCTGCCCTTGCGCTTCCAGCTGGGGTCCATCAGTAGTGTTGGGCAGCTGCTGGCACTGAGTCAGCAGGTGCTGGGTGCTGCCCTGGCTCATGGGGACATGCCCTTTCAACGCCTCATGGAGGAGCTGGACCTACCACGAACCACAGCCTACATGCCCTTCTTTCAGGCGGCTATCACAACTGTTGAGACAGGTTAGTACAGCATACACAGGAGCATTGCCTCTGAGTCAGTGGTTGAGGCCGTGACAATGAAGCAAGCACGAATTCTTATGTGCAGCATGTACTCAGCGATGCAGGGCAGGCAACGTCTTTCGTTCCAGTCTAGGGTCCAGCACGCAAATCATTGTGAGCTGCGTATGCTGAAGGCAAATCTATTAAAAAGGAGCATGCCAAGCAAGTTGTGCCGTGAATGGCGGATGTTCTTAGCTCCCAACCGCTCTGTGGTACACTAGGAAAGCGTGCAGGGTAGTTCATCAGGCAGGAAAGTGCTCTGATGAGCAGTTGGACTAGTACCATCCATGATATGAGATAACTCCAGCCCTGAATCGAAGTGTGTAGTTTGCTTTCTATTGGTAAATGTGCTGCTATGATGCCTCGTCTACAGGTTGGTTTACCCAGGCACCCTTTGTGGGCACAAGCCTTGCGAGTAGCTCAGCTAACCAGGGCGGCATGGAGGCTTTTCTTGCGGGGGACATGGGGGTGAGCAAGCTGGACCTCATGCTGGTCATGGCTGAGGATGCAGACAGGGGAGAATTTGCAATCAACTTGCAGGTGAGCTGGTGGCATGAGCCATGGCTTCGGTGGTTGCGGTGGAACATGAAACCTAGTGAGTAGTCATAGGATGCAGGCTACATACGCAAGGATAAAGTGCCTAGGGTTACAGGAAACGTCCCTGTGTTTAAAGACGGATGGCACATCTTGTACGCAAGACCCCTACGTTTAGTACATGGGGTGGGTCCAAGACTTTTCCTGATAATGGCCCTACTCTGCCAAGGCTAACGACCGTTATTCTAGAGGATGCTCTCCCTTTCCCTGTGCATGTGATCTGAGAACTTGTATGGGAGTGCTTCTTTTGACACCCACTTTGCTGTGTACTGCCTTCCCTCCATGCCATGCCCAGTACAATACCGACATCTTTGCAGAGGCAACAGTGCGCCAGTTTCAGCAGAGCATGATCCAAACCCTCCTGGCTCTTGCTGCTCTGGTAAACCCTGATGGATGCCCACTCAATCACTTGCTGGGAGAGTACCCGTGAGCAATGCAGCATGCTCAGGTTTGGCCGTGAATGGATCTGGCAAATTGGCGAGTTGGCCTGCATTGACATCATATGAATGTGACCAAGCGAACGTGCTTGCTGCCCCTGTGTACCACTAAGCTCTTGGGGACAAACCATCATGTACTACAAAAACATCGGTGGGTTGGTGTGGGCAGACGTCCACCAAAGAAGAATTTGGATTATTGTACCTTGGAGCAAAGTAGTAATGGTGGGAGGAGATGGATAGGACTAAAATGGAAGGGGGGGGGGGCGCAAGGAAGATCTTTGGGCCCCATCATCGGTTGTAGCCTCAGGCTCAGCTTGGGGAAGTAAAAGGTGCTTAGCTAAGGGCTGGGCACTAAGGGTGCAATAGGGTGTTCAGTTGGATGGAGGGGGGGTGGCGGATATCTAGGGTCGTAAGTACACTGAGATGGGCACTTTAGTTTGTTCATGACCCTTTTTGGTCCTAAGCTTGTTGAAACTTGTTTTTGTGGGGCGACAAGCTCGAGCGCTATCGCCCAAGATCAAGCTGCAGCATGGTTTGTATGCTGGTTCTTTGATGGTTGCTGCAGGGCAGCAGGCTAGGCACTGGGTGCTGGCGCATCTTTCAATGATCAAGTAGCAGGCAACCAGGTTCCAGCTGCTGCTGGTGCAGTTGTGGCTTTTCAAGAGGCCCTTTCTATCCCGCTTTGGATTCAAGTCGAGCCCCATATACGGTGTAGTGCATGGGTGCCACGCATTGAAAATCTACGTTGATCCATTACCTGCTACCCCCGTGGCTGCCAGGTAGCAGTACTACTGGTGCCTTCACTCATCAGCACGGGGATTACTTAACCTCAAAGGTTTATGTCCTTGCATTTGTCTTTCACTGTCACAGGGATGCTTCAGTTCATATGTTGTAGGAGGCAACTGTTGCCCTCATACGCTACATGCTTGCTTGACACCAGGCCCCAAGCCGGGCATCTGGTGGTCTAGATGTCTTTGAATCGCATCTGTTGTTGGGCTAGGCCTTGTGGCTACTTTGGTTCATGAATCATGGATCTTTTAATGATTCATGAACCATGCATGCCATCTCTTTAGTACTCCACGTACCCTCAGCTGGGTGACGGAGCTTATACCGGTGATTGGATTTTTATGTGCTGCCAAGTCATCTACAATCTGTGCAATCTGTAACATTTCTTCTTAGAAATCCATTTGGGGCTTCACTATCCTGGGATAGTGCATGTTGTCCCTCTAATAATTGTTAATACATTGTCAATGCAGCTGAGGAAGCTGTGGCTGTCAGAGACTTTTCAGGTATGCATGAGCGTACGTCTTGCTCACGCTGGGGTGCCTTGCATGTCTTGTGGGTGGTAGGAGGGTTTGAGCCTGTCAGTACGTGTGGTGCCGCCCAAAATACTACAAGATATTTGCGTCAGTATCTCCTCCATCATATGCACCATGAAAGGGAGGCCTGATGTGTTGGAACGGCTCACTGTGGATACTGTCATATGTGTCTTGAGCTTGCGAAGGCTCACTGCTCTTTCTACCAAGAGGGTAGCTATACGCCTGCACTTGCGAGCCTCTGTCGAGTTTCTTGTCTGCAAGCTTGATGGGGGCCTAGGCATGTTTCAGAGGGCGTGATTGTAGCAGCCTTGCTCCATGAAAGAGCTCAATTAAAGGAGGAGGCTGTGCATGTGGCATGTGGGTAGTATGAGTGGGGCGTGAGGGAAGGGTCATGGTGAGCAGCATTTTGTTGTATGCTGTATGTGCTCTTTGGCAAAGTCATCTACCATCTGTGCCAAAAATGCTATTATGTATCTTGTTAGAATCACATCTGGGGCTCTCCTTTTGTGTGATAGTGCATGTTGTCCAATGATAACTGTTGAATGCATTGCCATCGCAGTTGAAGGTGTTGTTGTTGTCAGATTCTGTTCAAGTATGGATGGGAGAAATGATAAAGGTGACATGTCGCGAGGGAGGTTTGCATGAGTATTTTGTTCATGCTCCGCTGGGTCTCTTTGCATGTCTTGTGTTCTGTAGGAGGGTTTGGCGGTCCAGCTGTCAGTGGCATGTCAGTAGGTGTGGTGCTGCCCATCTTAATACAAGTACTTGGCGGATAGTTTTTCTGCTCCATAATATGCACCAGGGAACCCTGATGTGTTGGAACGACGCAGTGTGGGTACTATCATACGTGGTTTGAGCTTGTGCAGGCTCAGTGCTCGGTCTACTATGTGGGTGGCTATGCGCCTGCAATTGCGAGCCTCCGTTGACTTTCTTGTCTGCAGGCTTGATGGGAGCCTGTATGTTACTGAAGGTGTGGTTGTAGCAGCCTTGCTCAATGAAGGAGCTTACTTGAAGGAGGAGGCTGTGCCTGTCTTGCTGCGGCCCTGCAAGCATTACCTTGATGTTCTATGCACACTAAACTTTGAAGGGGTGCAGAGCATTCCAAGCTGCCCCTGGGTTCCTGTGAAGGGACAGATTTAGGACATGTTTAGTTAGAGGGCAGGGCATGCATTGTGATATTTGGCATATCATGGGAATGCTTTTGGGGCCAGGGCCCTTCTTTGCATCTGTTTGGAAAGCAGTCCGAGTGTGCAGATGCGGCCTTGGTGCACTCCATCATATATTAGTGGCAACAGAAACATCGGCATCGTCACAACCATACAGTATCAGTGGTGTAACGGTCAATAATGCTGCCAATGCTTGTTCCCAGTTCGGAGGTGGTCATGGTCCCCGGCACGGTGGAGCTGTTGGTGTTGGTATTGCTTCGTGGTCACCTGGTGGGCACTCTAGCTTGTGGCGGTGGTGGTGACATCGACACCCAGGACATCGACACCCAGGACTGCAAATCATATGGGATAGAGGGGGTGGGGTTGTCTAGGGTCGCTACACTGGATGGGCCACTGAGTCTATGTACACCACCCTTCGTTTTGCCTTTGGCATGTTGAACCTAGTCATTATGGGGTGACCTACTCAGGCGGTATCGCCCAAGCAGCAGCACATTTCGGTTCGTGTTCATGGATGGTTGTTGCAGGGCAGTAGGCTGGGAAGTGGGTGCTGGCGTGTTGTGCAATAAGCCAAGTAGCAGGGAACCAGACCTCAGATGCCTGCTTTGGACCCAATATGAGCCCCATACATCGTGCAGTGCATGGGTGCCATAGACGGACATCTTCATGTGACTATGTTACCTGCTCCCCGCTGGTTACCGCTGTCATTCACTCATCAGCACGAGGACTTCCTAGGCTCAAGTGGGTGTGCTTGGATTTGTCCGTTACTGTTGCGGGGATGCTTTCTGTTCATATGTTGTAGAAGGCGACTGTGGCGCTGATAAACTACATGCTGCCTAACACCAGCCTCCACAGGCACCAGATGCTGTGGACGTCCTTCAGTTGCTGCTGTTGTTGGGCTAGATAGGCTGTGTGGCTGCTTCAAATAATGACTCGTTGCAGCTATGTTGACACATGCATGTCACCTTTTTAGTGCTCAGCCTACACACAGCTGGGTCTGGAGCTAATGATTAATAAATGTACATGCTGTATGTGCTCTTTGCGAACTCATCTACCATCTGTGCAGTGACTGCTATTATCTGTCTTGTTGGAATCCCATCTGGGGCTCCACTATCGTGTGACAGTGCATGTTGTCCCTCTAGTAACTATAAATGCATGGCCGCTGAAGATGAGAATTTTGTTCGTATCAGAAACTGTTCAGGTATGGATGGAAGAATTGACAAAGGTGACCTGTCGCGAAGGAGGTTTGCATTCGTATTTTGTTCTTGCTCCGCTGGGACTCTTTGCATACCTTGTGGGTTATATGAGGGTTTGGCGGTCTAGCTATCAGTGGCATGTCGGTGGGTGTGGTGCTGCCCATAATAATACAAGTCCTAGGCGTGAGGATGATTTCTTTCCTCCAAGATATACAGGTTGCCGCATATTGCGTTGTTCTCTTCATTACATGGTGACATGACGAGGCCAGTGGGTAGGCCTCGCCATACCTGGGAGAAATGCGTGTGTGCAGATCTGAAGGTGCTTGGTCAAGATGAGGGGAGCTGGGAGGCTTCATGTCAGATTAAGAGTGCTTGGAGGAAGAGGTTGTGGGATCTTACGCACCCTTGGGAAAGCCAACGGTTAGTGAGGTGTAGAAGGCGCACTAAGCAAGCTATTGATAAGCATGTGGAGCGCTATGTGGTGCCTTTCAGTGGCTGGGAGGATGGTGGTTCACCAGTACCTAGGTGGTGGGAGCCACCTCCAGCCCCTACTAGGGTGGTGCTTGATCCTGCTGCCTCCCCGCCACCCATGTGTGATGGAAGTGGAGCAGGTTTTGGGTTTTAGTGGTGGTGTTTGTTTCCCCTTGGTGTGCACGCCGTTGCATCTAGCCTCAGCTTGTGTGTGGCAAATCCACCATCGGTTGTGTGGCTTCGTGATTGTGATCAGGAGCCTTGTGTTTGTGGCCTAGGTTTGTTTGGCCATTGGCATTGCTGGTCTTGCGTTTTGATTGAAGATATGCAGCATGCCAGGGAGGCCTCATCTGTTAGCAAGGGTCGCTGTGGGTACTATCATACTTGTTTTTAGCTTGCGAAGGCTCGCCGCGTGGTCTACTAGCTGGGTGGCTATGCGCTTGTGCTTGCGAGCCTCTGTTGAGCTTCTTGCCTGCAGGCTTGATGGGGGCCTGGGCATGTTTCCGCAGGCGTGGTTGCTCCATGAAGGAGCTCAGTCAAAGGAGGAGGCTGTGCATGTCTTCTGATGGCCGTGCATGTAGCATCGTTTGCATGGTTTGAGTAGGTTGTGAGGGAAGGGTCCTGGTGAGCAGCATTACTGTGAACTTCAGTATGTTCATGTTAGCCAAAAGCTGTTCGCTTGCTGCCAAAAGCAGTCTAATGGGGTTTTACACCCAATTAGATGGCGTGACTTTGGGGTACCTTTGCTGTTGGAGGGAGAGGTGCTAATTCAGTGAGACGGGGACTCAGGAGCAGCACATGGGGCACAATGACATGTGCATCGGGTTTGCCTGCATGCCTGGAAGGAGACTAAATGCAAAGAGCCGCCCGCGGGATGAAGACAATGACGTATTACATCTTACTCACTGGGGAATTCTCAGGACTGATTTAACTTCATAAGCCAGCTGCTGACCCATTTCCGAGTGATCTAGCACCTTGGTGTTGTTTGGCAAGCTGAGCTTTATATGGATGGAGAGCACAAGCTGTTTGCAGGTTCCTGTTAAGGGACAGGTTCAGCTGAGAGGCAGGGAAAGCTTGGTATGGGACTATTGGCATAACTTTAGGATAGTTTTTGGGGCCAGGGCTCTTCTTTGCATCTGTTGGCAGCAGTCCAAATGTGGCCCTGCGGCCTAGATGCATTCCTCAAAATACACATAGCCTGTCATTTTCCCTGTTTACAGTTTTGCAGCTGATCAGACATGCACTTGAATGTTTATGATTAACAAAGTTCGGCTAACAGTGTGATACCATTCATTTACCAGCAGAGGCTCTATCTCAGGTGTATCTACAGTTGCAAGTTGGCATGTTGCAAATGTGCTTGTGCTTGTGTGGCAACCAATTGAGGACTGTTTGCTGCCACTAAGCGTGTTTCGGATAGTGCCAGCAGCAATGGAGGGGTGTTGTTGCTGGGACCTTCCTTTGCTTGTAAACAACAGCACTATCCCGCCAATGCTAAAAAGCATTGGGTTGAAGGAGCTGATCTTGTCTAGGGCCATACGCACGGGCAGCCAAGCTCTGTGCCTGCTGGATTTTGTGTTACAGGGCAATTGCCAGGAAAGCATTGTATGAGTTTGATGATGCTTTGAGCTTGTCCTCTTGGACATGTGGTGTGGTGTCAGCCTGCCAGCGCCCAGCCCAAGGAAAGGTGCGAAGCCAAGTTGTGGGCACTTGAGGTGTTCAGTTATAGAGGGTCGCGGATGTCTAGGGTCACTGCACTGAATGGGCCATAGTACTCTATATACATCACCCTTGGCATGTTGGACCTAGTCCTTCTGGGGTGACCAACTCAAGCGGTAGCACCCAAGCTGCAGCACAGTTCCTATGGGTGTTCCTGCATGGATACGACATGCCAGCAAGCTGCGCGCTGGGTGCTGGCGTCCCATGCAATCATTCAAGTGGCAGGGAATCAGATCAACGTGCTGCTGGTGCAGTTGTGTTTTTGATGAGGTATCTTTGAGGCCCGCTTTGGATGCAAGATGAGCCCCAATTACGGTATAGTGTATGGGTGCCACGCATCAGAAAGTTCTCCATGTTACTACATTACCTGCTGCTACCCTGTACTACTGCTGGCTTTTGCTCATCAGCGCGCAAATTTCAGAGGCTTAAGTGGGTATGTCCTTGGATTTGTTCTTCACTGTCACAGGGGACGCTTCATTTCATTTGTTGTAAAAAGCAACTGTGGCTCTCATACGTTGAATGCCATGCTTGCTTAACACCAGCCTCCATTGCACCTGGTGTTCTGGATGTCTTCTAGTTGCGGCTGTTGTCGGGCTAGGCCTTGTGGCTGCTTTGAAAGTATGTTGACGCATGCACCCCATTTGTCTAATAATGCCTAGCGTACAGACAGGAGCTCATTGAGTGGATGTCTGTGCTATGCTGCCGTGTCATCTACCATCTGTGCAAAGCCTGTTACATGTCTTGTAAAAACCCAACTGGGGCTCCACTACCCTGGGATAGTGGATGTTGTGCCTCTAATAACTTTTGATACGTCGCCACAGCTGAGGATTTTGTTGTTGGAGGCTTTTCATGTACGCATGGAATGATTGACGAAGGTGGTCCTGTTGCGAAGGCGTCTGCATGAGCATTCTGTTCTTGCCCACGCTGATTAACTATTACGCTACATATCTTGTGGGTTGTTGAAGGGTTTCATCGGTCCAGCTGTCTTTGGCATGTCAGTAGGTGTGGTGCCGCCCATGATGTCAGAAGACATTGGCGTGAGTATGCTTCCTTTTCTCCATCATATATATGCAGCATGCTAGAAAGGGCTAATGTGGTGGAACAAACAAACAAACAAAAATGTAAGGTGTGGCTGCACCAAGCAGCTAGGTGGAATCTGGAAAAGCTCAGTATGGGCACTATCAGACGGCTTGCCAGTTTGGAAAAGCTCACTGCTCGTCTGGGGGGCTATGCTCCTGCACTTGCCTCTGTTTAGTTTCTTGTTTGCAAGCTTGATGGAAAATTGGAAGCCTAGGAATGTTTCAGAGGCGTGGTTGTAGCAGCCTTGCTCCATGAAGGCAGAGGCTGTAACGGTCGCAAGAACGAGGCGTCAAAACGCGCTTGACGCTAGTACAGCGCCCCTGTACTACTACCACGACCTGTACTACTACCACGACAGGGTTCAGCACCGTTACACTCGTCCCCACCTAAGGCCAAGTCGCCCCGACTTGCGCCCTCACCGGGACTCGAACCAGCGACCACCCACTCACGGCCCCCCCTGCCGCACACACGGCCAGGAGTTCTGGACACTCACGGGGCTCGAACTTGCGACCTGCGGAAGCGTGCCCAAGACACACGCAACCAGTAGACCACTTCACTACTGCGTTGCGAACTTGGCTCCAAACCAAGATGTAACGGTCGCAAGAACGAGGCGTCAAAACGCGCTTGACGCTAGTACAGCGCCCCTGTACTACTACCACGACAGGGTTCAGCACCGTTACAGAGGCTGTGCATGTGTTCCTCTCTCTGGATCCATCCGATGGTGTGTTTGGTCGGTTAGACTCTCAACAGCTCTTTGCAGTTGCCACATCTTAAAGGTTTGCTGTTTACTGTTCTGACGGCTGCGCATGTAGCATGTGCATAGTAGGCCCTACAGGAAGGGCCCTGGTGAGCAGCATCACTGTGACTACTTGGAAGATGTTTCATGTTTTCTAAGTGGTGCCGGAGTTGCTGCGCCATGCGGTATAATGGGGAATTTCACACCCAATAGGATGGCGGGGGCCTCGGGGTATGACCTTCCGTATTGGAAAGATGGGATTTCAGGTGAAGTACCCAGTGACCTGTCAGATGCGGGCAGACACTCCGGACCGGGTAACTGATCACAGTCATAAGCCAGCTGCTGACCCATTAGCTCGATCTCCTAGGTAATAAGCCTTTAAGGGGTTGAGAGCCTTCCCAGCTGCGTGCAGGTCCCCTATGAAGGGACAGCTTTAGTTATGAAGTTAGGGCATGCATGAGTGATATCTGTAAGAACCTGGCAGTGCTGCTGGGGGCAGGGCCCTGCTTGCCTATTCGAATGTAGGTAGTTAATTAGTTCGCAATGTGGTCATCGACTTATCGTGAAAATTGAGCGAGAGGGCAGGAGTGACTCAACTGTTGAGTGACTACGGTAGTGGTCACGGTGTCGTCAACGGCACATGATTGACAATGCCGGGCCCCATGTACAAAGCCAACGGTGTTACCCAATAGCAAGCTAAGTTCCCAATGCCTGTCCCTCACATTGCTGATCCTAGTTTGCGGTCATACTTTCAAGGACATCTTGCTGATCCAAAACTTGCGTCGCCTGCACAGAAGTTTCACCCTTGCCCCTAGGCGCCACAACGTCATGGCTCCCAAACAACAGAAAGCTGTGGTAATACATGCATCAGGTGGCACTGACGTATTCAAGCTGGTACATGACTACCCCGTCCCAAAACGCATGAAGCCTGGTGAGGTGTTGGTGCGCATCCAAAGCACCTCCGTAAACCCCGTGGACACATACCTCCGCAAGGGCACGTTCCCTCCCAAATCTTACCCCAAGGTAAGCTGCCTCTGAGAGGGAGGTCCGCAGTCACCCATTGAAGAGCTTGGGGTTTGAAGGCGCAACATTCTGCTCTGTACCAGTACTACTCGCTCTGAGACAATCCAATGCGAGCAGCAGCAGGGATGAGGGTTTTGAAGGCGTTTATCTGCAGCTCAGTTGTTCAACCTTTGCTGTGGCAGTATGTGCTGGCTGGGCAAGCATGAAAGCAACAGACACTTTTTGGCAGGTACATTCGAAAGCTGCTCTCTGGTTCAAAACCGCTCTCTGGTTCAAATTTGCTCTCTATGTAGGCTTGCAATGGTGAATTACTGCGTGTAAGCACCTTTGGGGCAAGGTGTTAGTAAGCGGTACAGATGCCTGAAGGGGAGTATCCTAGTACCTGGTGACGTGCTAATGAAACTCCCAACATACTTGGCCAAGTGGATGTGATGGCTACAGGTGCTGTTATCTACAGGTGCTGGGTGGTGACGTGGCAGGTGTGGTGGAGGAAGTGGATGACACCTCACAGGTGACTAGTGACTAAGTAGTGACTGACCTGAAACCTGCACATGTTGGTTACACTTTAATCGCATTTATTACCTCTATATGACCACCATTTGTGGCGTACAATTGAGGAAGTAGGCCTGCTTACTGAGGTAGGCTGTGCAGAGCACTAGATTGTATGTGCGGGTTTGCAAGTCATGGCGCCTGTGTCGAGGCCAGCCCATTTGATCACATGCAAGCAATTGGGGCATTATCACATGATTGCATCATGTACATGCTGCTGCAGCTCCTCTTCTTTTTCAGCAAATCCCGGCATGCTGACGTGTATGAGTGTTGTGAATGGCTTCGATTCTTAGGCATTAAGTCAACTGTAGGAAGAGCCCCATAATGGCCCTCTTGCACCACCTTGCGACCATTATACACCAGCCTTGCAGTCACTCCACCTTATATATCTAGCTCACACCACAGCCTGGCACTCATGTTGATGTGTATGGTAGTTATGCAAAGTGCATAAGGGTTTGCAAGGCCATAGGAGAGGGCAACCCTGCGGCCTGGCATCGCAAACCGCTACACGGCAGCCTCATGTTCATGTTTGCCCTGATGTATGGGGGTCCGCATGCTGCTGCTGCTGCTGGCTGCAGTTCAAGGTTGGTGAAAAAGTCTATGCCCTCACCAAAGGGTTCTATGAGGCCCAGGAAGGTAAGGATACCTTCAGTATTTGGCCCGAGCCGCTGTCAGACGTGCCCAAACACAGTTGCAATGGATCATCCACCTTTCTGATGTGTTGTCAGATAATAATGCCATCACGGATACCTTTGCTTGTGATCTGCCAACAGCAAGTCCTCATCACCTAGCCACAATTGCTCACTTGAACTGGTTACATGGTTACATCTACACACACGCGCTGACTTGAGCTGGTACCTACCAGTCATCACTATCTCTTGTATGGGGCCATGTAAACAATGCGTGGGCCCATGTAAACAATAGCTAGGTGATATGCAGTGCTCGACTGCTGGCTGCTGCTGCTGCTGCTATTGCAACGATTTGTGACTGTCTCGCTGCCTTGCTCCTTCTCCTCCCGCTGCTCCTCTTTCTCCTGCTGCTGCTGCAACCATCTCTAGCTGTCTTGCTGACCTGCTCCTATGCTCCTGCTCCTGCTGCTGCTGGCAACCCTCCTCCTCCTGCTGCTGCCACCCAGGTCTGTACTACCAATCAGCCTTAGTCCCAGCTCACATGCTCCCGCTGCTCCTGCTACAGTTGGTTTGGCTTGTTCTGCTGTTGCATCATCCATTTTGAGAATGTCCCGTTGCTTTCCCCCAGGTTCCTACTGCCAGTATACCGTTTTGCACAGATACATCCCTCTCTGTTGTCCCACTGCCTGCTGCTGCTCCTGCTGCTATTGAAACCAATTAGAATTGTCTTGCTCCCCTGCTAATTTTGCTGCTGCTGCTGTTGCTGCATAGGTTCTTACTGCCAGTACGCCTCAGTGCCAGAGGAGTGGTTGGCCCGCATTCCCCCCACCCTGCCCACATCTGAGGCGGGGGCTGTGCCCCTGGTTGCCCTCACTGCATGGCAGGCTCTGCAGGCCGGTAAACCCCAGCCAGGACAGAGGGTATTGATCTTTGCAGCTTCAGGAGGTGAGTTATACTACTTCAGGGGTTTTGCATGGGTTGCGTGGTTGCTGTTTTTATTGGGACCGCCCGCCTGGGTGCAGGCTGCTTAGTATCCTGAACAAAACAGGGGACATTGATATTGGCATTTCACGAGGTGATCGATACTCAGCAAGGGGAAATGCATGGGGTGGTTGCCACACTTTCGGGACCCCAGCAAGGCCGCAGATGGCTCAGCAGCACAGATGGCACTCATTGGATGGCTTGAGTGCTTGCTGCATTTTTTGGACCACAGAACTGAAGGGTGCAGGAGGCTTAAACCCCTACTAAATATGATCAAGGGCATTCTTATTGGCAGTTTCAGGAGGTGGCCCATACATAGTTTTGCTTCTCCTCTCTTCAACGTCACCATCAAGTCCCACATTCTCCAAACCATGAAGAAACGCAAACAACAAGCCCCTTAACTTCCTTGTCGTCAGCTGTTACAAACCTGTTACTTAGCCGTAACAGCAAAGGTTATTTGGCTATTCAGGGCAACCTGTGTACCAGCAGAACATTCCACCTTGCTGTTGCGTGACAGCTTGAGGTGCAGGGACGATGGTTGGTTTTGCTAGGGGATATTATGAAGTGTCAAAATACAATAAGCTATGGTCTCTGGACGCCATATGCTGAGACTGTTGCACCTTACCACAAGTTTGCTCTGTTTGCCTGATGTTTTCAGGTGTTGGGCACTTGGCAATTCAGATGGCCAAAGCTCTGGGGCTCTACACGGTGAGAGTGGCGGGACCTAGCAACATGCTTTTTGTGAAAGGGGAGTTGGGAGCAGATGAGGTAGGACGAGACGCACTGGTCTCAGGCTTAAACTATAGGGGTTGGGGCTGTACACACGCCAGAGTCTGCAAAATGTAAGCCAGTGCATGGTGGGAGTGGCGGTGCGTAGCGACATACATTTTTTGTGAAAGGGGAGCTGGGAGCAGACGAGGTAGGAATCCAAAAATGACTCTGTAAACCCTGAAACAAGACAGATAACACTAATGCCCTTCCCCACCCATCCGAAAATTCCTTGGGCATATAGAAGGTATGTTGAGCTCTGTTGCAAGGGACGGGGCCAGGCTTGATTGTCCCAGGCCTTGGGTATCCACTTTGGGGCAGGCTTAACCTTCTGCATCATACCATGTCTGTGTTACATACGTATTCATAACTTATAAATTGATGTATGGAATGACTCTTGACAGTATTTTGGCTTTAATTACGTTTTGTAAGGTGCTACCTGAAGCTGTTCTTACATACATACCATGTCTGTTTTCAATGTTGCTGTTTTGTTAACAGCTCGAGGTGCAAGCGTGGTGGCATCCAGTTGCTAATGTATACCATGCCACGCAATATGATGGTTGATGTTATGGCATGGGTGCAGCATGGCCAAAAACTCGGTGCGATGGTCTTGCATACATGCCACCGTTTCTAAGGCCCCGCCCTTCCTGGATTCTTCGTTCCCACGCAGCAGTTACTGCCTGCCTCTGTGTTTAATCATGCTGGCTGCATGTATGCATGTGGTTGACTGCACAAAGTCAAGCTTTTGGGTTGATGTGTGTCTGTGAATCTTACATGGGCAAACCCATTGACAGGCGCGGTGTGCCACGGTCACCACGGGGGTGGCAAAGCCACCAACACAGATAGAACCAGGAAACACTGAACATCCGTTGACCAGTTTGAACTCCATGATCATAATGTGATTGCATTGGTCGTCTCCAGGAGGTTGGTACAGGTTAAAAAAGCAGGGGAGAGTGCGGACAAAAATAGCAGGGTCTGTCATGCAGTGCTGAAAGCGGGTAATGCAGGGTGCAGCGAACAAAGCAGGTTGTCTCCATTCAGTCTCTACTTTCATGTGCCACTTTCTGTTACATGTAGGTGGTTGATTACACCAGCTCTGATTATGTGTAGGTGGTTGATTACACCAGCTCTGATTATGTGTAGGTGGTTGATTACACCAGCTCTGATTATGTGTAGGTGGTTGATTACACCAGCTCTGATTATGTGTAGGTGGTTGATTACACCAGCTCTGATTATGTGTAGGTGGTTGATTACACCAGCTCTGATTTTGTGTAGGTGGTTGATTACACCAGCTCTGATTTTGTGGAGCTCTACCAGGATCAGCCCTTTGATATTGTGGTGGACGCCATCTCAAATGACTAAGGACTCCTTCCTGCTGGCAGTACAGCAAATCAGCAGTACAGCCAGCACAGCAAGTCAATCAAGGAATGACATGGACTCTGTTCTGCTACACCCTAAAGCTGATGCAGTCTTTTACTGAATTTAGATCCCTCTCTCCCTTGCTTCACCAACCTACTGCTTGCAGACAACATGGGAAAGTGTGACTACAAATGCAACATGGACCCTGTTCTGCTAAACCCTAGCACGGATACTTGATCCAATCCTCCCTCTGTGGTCCTGCCTCAAATGCCTTGCAGATAGCTTAGGCCAGCGTGTGACAACATAATCAAGATAAACCCTGTCCTGCTAAACCCTACAGCTGATCTGGTAAACCTCAATCCCCCTCTCTTCTGCCCTTTCATCCCTACTGCTGGCAGACAACATAGACAAGTGCGTGAAGGTGCTTAAACCCTCGGGCCACTTGTCCCACATCGCCAACCCCGGTACAAAGAATGCAGAGCTTGAGGCAGTGAAGCAGAGGCATGAGATGGGGGAGGGGCCCTCTGCCACTTACATCTCAGTTACCCCAATGGGTCTCAGCTGCAGGAGGTGTCACATCTCATTGAACAGGGCAAGGTGAAGCTGGTGGTGGATAAGGTGAGAGGAGAGGGGGGCAGGTTTAGGGTTGAAGGTTTGGGGGGGGGGGGGCAAAGAGGGCGCAAAGGGAGGGTGGGGGGGCGGAAAGGGGGGGGGGGGGCGGGCGGAAGGCCTGGGGCGGAAGGCCTGGGGCGGAAGGCCTGGGGGGCAATGGTGGGAGAAGGAGGGTGGTGGGAGGAGGGGGGGCAAGGGGGGGAGGGGGGG